>JAYMTF010000697.1:0-31525 GCA_036897485.1 Pelargonium nanum | reverse complement strand
TTTGAGGATCCTTGCTAAGACATTTTTCTGCCACTCGGACCATCCAGAAAAGTTGGTGGACATCATGGGAGTCTAAGATCCTCTCGTCAATCAGACTTGGGTAGTTTCTTTGTTTTAATAATGGTCTTGCCTGAAAGGAAAAGATGATAAATGCAGATAAGGTACTCCTCTGAAAATAAAGCAGAACCTGAACTCTTACTCTCCCTCTCCCTCTCAACTCCCTGTAAATTGTATATTAGTGTTTGTGAATGAGCTCATCATGGAACTACTGGTGTAAAACAGTTCTAATGACATAATTCTATATCGAGGTTCAAATGACTGTTTTTTCTTGTTTTTTTTTCCTTTGGCTCTATTTGAGGAAACTGGACTTAATTCTCCTGACCAAACCTCAGAAATTAGCATATATATACTTATCTTAGCATGCATTTATCATTTTAAGGTTGCCAGATAAGCAAATAAAATACTTATATGGTGTTAAAGTTGTTACCCATCCCACAAGACTTTTCCCCTCTAGTTTCTTGTCTGTTGTTCTCAATCCTGTGATCATCTGTAGTAGTACCACCCCAAAGGAATAAACATCTGTCTTGGTTGACACTTTTCCACATTCTGCATATTCTGGTGCCAAGTATCCCAAAGTTCCAACAACTCTTGTATCTGATGACAGTTCTGAATCTTCATGCTGAGTTCTTGCCAGACCAAAATCTCCTAGCTGATATTCTTACAAGTTAGCCTTGATACGGTAAAATCTAGTCTAATGCATATTAGAGTAAATTCTATTAGATTCATGAATCCAATCTTGAATAAGCTTAGGAAGCATAACATTAAACAGGTTTTGAATCATAATGCAGTTTAAAGGTGGAGTTTGGAGCAGTAAAACCACCCAAAAATAAATTTTGTATGGCTACTTCACTATATTCATTGAGTATCAGTGCATATGAATACATTACCATTGATTCGTGATCATGGGTTACGAGAATGTTATTTGGTCTCATATCTCTGTGGATGATGTTGTTGTCATGCAGATATTTCAAACCTTTGGCAGCTTCCAGAGCAATTTTCATCCTCTTTTCCCAACTTAGTGGGTCGCGTGCGTGTTCTGTATTGTATAAAAATTAATATTAGTTGCCGAGGATTAGTAGAAGATGATGTTTTTTTTGTAGTTGACTTCTTGCTTACTAGATAGGTGTTGGTCCAGTGATCCATTGCAAACATATTCATAGACAAGCAGTCTGTGACTTCCTTCTGAACATGACCCCAACAACATGACCACATTCTCATGTCTGGCTTTACTAAGTACGTGAACTTCAGACTTGAATTCCTTCTCTCCTTGGAAGCTTGCATTATTATGTTGCTTTACAGCAATCTTCACCCCATCCAGTTCTCCTCTAAAGACTGACCCAAATCCGCCTTCTGATAGGAAATTCTTGCCAGAAAACCCCTCTGTAGCAGCATGGAGCTCCGCATAAGTGAAGTCCCTCTTCCATCCAATCTTTGGTCGTTTATTCTCGCAAATTGAGCAATAAGAATTTTTAAATACCTCGTCCGGTTCTCCAATCCCATCATTGCTGCGGTTGCCATACTGTTTTTGCTGTTCATCTGGACTGCTTGTATTATGTCGTTCCTTCTGACTTATTTCCTGAATTTCAGCCATAAAAGGTGGGGATTGCTCCCCTTCTGTTTCTTGCTCTGTGTTTGTAGTGTTCCCTTCCTCATGAAAATGTGAGGAGGAGTAATTTGGCTCAGCAAAGCCTCCTGAACTTGAGGCATCAGTGTTTCCCAGATTTGAATATGTAGTTGTGAGCTGCTCACTGGATGAAGTTTTAGACAAGGAAGTAGATTTCAAAGAGTAATCCCATGAAGATTCTCCACCACTTTCACCACCTTGTTGCTTGTTTGTTCTGATTTTACGGGGATTAGATGATTCTGAAAGATGCAATATTGAGTTAAATTGTCGTCTCACGAATTAGAAAATCATTTGCATTGCAATCCAAGGAAACTGTATGCCTTGGACAAGATGGGGTTTTGTGTTCATGCACTTGCGTTTAATTGAATCTCAAATTAAAATGCACAATTCATTTCTCAGATTTTGTTTTGTTATTCCTATGAGCTAGTATGGAACAAAACCTAATTTAACTCGTGACATTGTAGCTTTATTATCGTTCGACTCAAGTATGCAACAGAACTCCTAACTTGTTATTATAGATAGGCATGTATTTTGGAGCTCATAGATTATCAAGATGATTTATATATCATAGATGTTCTTAGTTACTTACTCTTTGTAAAAAGTTCTTGTTTGACATTTACTGGTATCATTTCATCATATGATACTTGGCCTTCAATTGCTTTTGGCCCTCTTAACTCCTCTATAGTGTCGTTCTGTTTCATCCTAGATATCCCACATGGAAGCCTATCCATGAAAAACTTTTTGTCTTTCTTCATATGCCTGCACCAAAGATGATATACAAACACAAATATTTAGCGATATATCTTTTGTGTCTTCGTCTTCTCTTTCCTGTATTAGCTTCTGAAGAAATTTCAATTTTTTGTGAGCAACTGAGCATGCTGATGGAGAAACAATACACTCCATATGAGCAAAATGGAATCTGAATAAAAATTAGATATTTCTGTGAAGAACTTTTGAAGGTGTAAATTACTAAGACAAATAGTGCTTGTGTTGGATTCATTTCTACCAGAGTCGGCACAAAAATGTAGACACAAAATAATTATACAGATTTACTTTCCATACAACCTTTAATACCTCATGTTACACCAAATAGTTTTCTTTTTTTAAAAAAAAAATCTTTATCTCGAGTAAGGAGATTTTGATGTTCTCAGCAGTATATTTAATCGTAAAGCAGAGGAGATAATGCTACTGAAGTACTTGAAGAATTTCCCTTTAAGGCCACAAGCAAAGAGAGTGAAATTTTGTGAGCTACCACAACCAGCAGGTGATGTTTCGAACATGAAGACATGGTCCAACATGCTAAGATCATAGAAAATGATGTCCAGTATAGTTGTTATTTCTTGAGCCTTATATCATCCTTGTTTTTCTTTTTTGAGATAAATGCACAAGAATCCGGTATCATTATTGTCTGTTAACTTTGCAATTAGGCCTGACTGCTGGGGAAGCAAGATAGATAATGAATTTCTTTCACTGTGCTGTCTCATCTACATAACATGTAAGTTCCTTTCAGTTATTTATTTTTTTCAGTTTTTTTCCTTTTTTCTTTTCTTTTTATTGTAAATTGACTATTTTGGTTTGATTTTATATTTAGTAATGCTACAGTGCATTTAACACATTGTAATCATATCTGGGGTTGTTTGAGCAGATAAAATTGATAGACTAATACATCACTACAGTTGATTTCCTTATTCACAACTTTGTTTAAGAATTTTGAGTTGACAAATGAAATATTTGACTAACCTGTCAAGTACCACCCATGTTGCTCTTAAACTCTTGGTAGCTTTTAAAGCAACCATCCTTACAGAAGGTCCTACTTGCACCTCTACAAGGAATGTAATCTGAAAGATTTCATGCAAAAAATGATCTCATTAGGATTTCTGTTGCAAGGTGCAACTGTTTATACTTTTAGGTACAATGTTTTACATTTGCACAAGTCCATTCTATAGTTGTGACATAATTCTTAAAATTTATGGATCTAGAGGAGAAAAGCAGAAAGCACTAAATTAAGCAGCATATTTGATGTTTACCTTTTCTTTTTTGCATTGCTGAGAAATTTCTATAATCTCCGCGTTGTTATAATACTCTTCCTTCTTCTTGGCAACCTCTTCCTGTACAATTTTGTTATTTGCTCCCAATATTGAACTGTCCACCTTGATTTTGTATCCCACTGTAAAGAATGACGAGAAGAAAAAGGGTGTTTGGGAGAAAAGAAAAAATTAATTAGTGCAATCATCTCAATTGGTATACTCATACTCAGCATTTTTTATAGCTACTGTTTTGACATGTGCTCATCTTTACCATCATTTGGTTCGACTTTACTTCTATCTAAGGAAACAGACATGAAACCTTACACATTTTCCCAGCTGCCATGAAAGATAACGTACTAGGATTATTAACCTGGTGAAGAATTCCCAGAAGCATAAGCTCATCCCCTGGCTTAAGTGATAAGCCATGCAGGACCCGTCTGATTACGCTTGGACTAAGATCTCGGGATGCATCTTGGAGAACCACCACTCTCTGAACTTCTGTGGACATGATTTAGTTTGTGAAAGGTCTCTGTGTGTGACTCTGATATTTAAGGCCTAATGGTTCTACTACTTCCTAAAATGCAATATTTTAGCAACGTCTAAGATGATTGAAGTACTATATGAAGGGAAAAAGTATCAGTAGAGTGTCTGTTTGAGGTATGAACTTGACTAGCTGCAAGTTTATATAATATGCAGTAAATATTATCAAAGAATATGTGACAGGATGGACAAAAACAACAGTAACTCCTGGAATTAACTTCCTTGTTTGGCAATGTTCTTACTGGTTCTGACAATGATGATAGAAAATAGAATTAATTTCAGAAGGAAGGGTGGTGGTGAAACCAAGCAAGCATCTCTAGTTCCTAGTCTGAGCAAGCAAGCATATTCGGATATCCTTAGCGATGAGCCTGTGAACGTTCCTTCGTCCAGCAATGAGAAGCTTTATTTTGCACTCGGTGTATATGTATCGTTAATGCTTATGCTTGTGCATAGCATCATCATTGATATTTTATATTTGTCTGTGTATTGCAGGCCTCATGATAGGAGAACTGGGCTGATGAAAACAAAGCAAGCTCTCCAAAGTCTTTTCTTGTATGTAAGTGTTCTTGTCTGTTCTGATGTCTGATAGGGACTTTTTGGTCTTCACAAGCTAGACTTGATAACAGATTTTATAACATAAGCTTATGCTGATCTGGCTTTACAGTGTGTTTTGAGTTAAAAAACTGTTTCATTTGAGCATTGTCCGAAATAAACGAAGCATTGCAAGACAAATAAGACACTCATTTTGGAAGACGGAGTATTTTCTTCTGTTTTTCCCCGCTAAAACCTTGTTTTGATGCATTTGACTATTTTCCGGGACCTCTTCATCCTTCCATCTGTCATCTTCACAATCTCGGGAGAGCTTGCATTGCATCTTTTCAAACTGAAGCTTGCATTTTGTATATATATGTTTGTGATGTTTACACAATAGCCAATAGAACATAAAATTATCAATTAAGTGGTGAGCATGAAAAAACATTGGCTTCTTCCCCCATTTTTTCTTCTCATGACATTAGTTAAAAAAGTTGTCTAGATTTTATCACACTTTATACATTGACATGTTCCGTTCCAATAGACAATAGAGTAAATATTATTCGTACTTTGGTATCTCAACGTCTAAGCCTTAACTACTTGCCGAGGGATTCCTAATTTTGTTTTAACCTTAAACTCCTTTGGGATCATTTCATTGTTTGATTATTACATTGACAAATGCTATAACTATCCAATCACTAGATTACTTCATCGGCAGTCTTGGATCTTAGGAGATTGCGACTTGTCAATGGAAGATGTGAATTGTAGCCTCTTACGCTTAAGTTTCCGCCATTGTTGGTCACCAGATGTTACAAGTTTTCACCCTACCATGGATCTCCCCATCATGTGTATGTGTACACTTCTTTTAATTTGCTTGTGTAGAGAATGAACAATTAGGTAGCGTTTGGATTGAAGTTTTTGGAATGAGAATGATAGTTCATGATTCAAATATGAAGAATGAGATTCTTATTCACAGTATTGAACAAAAAATCTAATCCAAATGCTACCTAATTTGTTTTTGTATGAAGGCAGCAAAATATTTTCTAAATGTTTCTTCAGGATATACTCAATACAATGTTCCTGATGTCTAATATTTCTCAAAAATAACAAGAGACTTTGTTCTGAAAACAATCTCTAATCATCCATAATGTTAACTTAGAGACTATTTGATACATCAGTTGAACTATTCACTTGTTAGTTATAAGAAAAATGAAAGACAATAGGGAAAATATAATCAAATCATAAAACAGAAAAGAAAATCTCCATTGACATCAATACAAAAAACAGGAAAAAGTTCCATACATAATTGATCTTTCTTATACTCCTCAACCTCGGCCGCATTATTCTTTTAAAAGAAAAAAAAACAGTACAGTAGGGGCTAAAAAAATTTAGGTGGGATTAACTAGCATTCTTCATAGAAAAAGACTAACCAGATTGTCAATACAATAATCTTCAACAAAACAATGCAAGAAAACCTAGACACTGATGTAAATAGTAATAATCATGATCCGAATAGAACAAAAGACAACTCTATCAAAACATAGAGCATATTCAGTGATAAGTAAAGACAACTTAAAATACTTTCCATCTATAGGCCTCATCTCCCAAAAATATTCTCTATAATAATACCTATATGGCTTGATAGTAAACTAAAAAACTGGAGGAAGAAATTGCTTTTCTCCATACTATAATAGCATAATGTAGCTAAAGCAATTCCTACCTTGAGTAAAAAGAATTAGGTCTGAAACAGGATAGCCGGTACCAATCTCCTCGTGCACATATATCGTTTTTTCTGTCACTGTTGGGTTGAAAGCTAACTAGTTAAACTGAACTCTTCTTGTTTCTAAAGCTCTCCTTCATTGATGCAAATTTTTTCTTGCACTGGTTCACTGTCTTCCCAGGAACAGCTGCCACAACTCTCTCCCATCGCTGACTGGCTTCCTTTGGAAAGGTTTTCAGAGCTTGAACCAGTGCTCTTTCTTGAACAGCCGACCACTCATCTTGGTCCAGACTGGAAGAAACCCCGTTCGCCACAATTACATCATCTGTATTTGAGTTGTCTGCACTTCTGCCGGTAGGCTCTTCTGAACTATCAACTTTAGCAACATTGTTTTCAAGCACCTGTGGAGATGATACTCCTGCTTCCTCTCTAGTCGAAAGTGGAGATGCAATTGATGGCGCAGGCTTCCTCTTTTCAAGAAATGAGTCAAAAGCTTTGGCAGAATCGGGCTTTTGAAGGAGAACTGTTTTGGTTGCCTTCAGAATTTCTTCCACAGATCTCCCAGTACCAATGAACTCTGAAACGACCTCCCACCTCCGAGAGGTTCCTTTCGGGTATTTCTGAATTCCTTTTCTCAAAAGTTCAATCTCTTCTTTACCCCAAGGTTTTTCCTTCTTCTCAATGCTGTTCAAAAGAACACTTCCATTAGCCTGTACAGAACCATTCATCTGTGGCTTCTGTTGAGGAATCTTCTTCTCAGCTTGTTTCTTGCCCTCATAATCAGCACTATATCCACATGCTACTCTTAGAACTTCTGCTCGCTCTATCCCTTCTGTATCCTCCATCTTCCCACATAAACTCCTCAGCTGCTCCATATCAAGTGACATACAAAGATTTTCCACGTCATCCTCACAGAGATTCAGCAAACGTTGGGACACAACAGGTGATGAAACTGTTCGAAGACGAGTTCTCTCTTTGCGCAAGAGTTTCTTTTCCTTTTCTCTCAACTTCTTCTGCTGTAAAGCAGCTTCAGCAGCACGTTTGTCTTCCTCCTCTTTACGGAGTCTCTCCTCTTCAGCAGCCCTTGCAGCTTCTTCCTCCTGCAGCTTCTTTGCCATATATTTAGCCTCTTTTTTCTTCTGCCTCTCAGCTTTCTCTGCATCCTTTCTCCGAAGTATTCTTGGATCTCTTTTATAAGCATTGTCAACGAGAGTACGTATTCTGGCATATTCTTCCTTCCTCGCTTTTTCTGAAAGCTTTGCATTCTGCCTCTCCATCCACCTCTTATGGTCACGAGACTCGGCTTGCTCAAGATCAAACTCGTCAGTATGTGGGAACTCTCTCCAGCTTTTGAAACTATACCAAAAATTGTAGAAATTATCGACATCCTTTATCGAAGTGTTGTCATCACCTAGAGTTTGGATTGGTTGGGTTACTGACCACCTTCCATTCCTCATGAAAGCCGGACCAAACACCTTATAAAAGTCTTGTGGTGCACAATCAGTTGGAATTTCATCATCAAACTCATCTGTAGAGTCGTAAATTCTTCGCTTCAAAGGATCCATCAACACTTCATATGCTTCTTGAACGGACTTGAAATGGCTTTCTATTTCAGCCTTCTTCGCTTCTTTTGCAGCTTCAGTTACCTCAGCAAGAAGTAGAGCAGCCTGTTTGTCAGGATGATACCTCAGCGCCGTCTCACGGTAGCTCTTTCGTATCTGCTCTTCAGTGGCAAGGTACCTTAAATGAGCCAAACCCAACAATGCATAGTGATCTTGTTGCTTGTTTTCACCCGACTTCTTCTTGCCTTTACTGCTATATGATTCAGAAGATGGCATATAACCCTGATCCTTGTCATTTGGCACTTTTTTATCATCATCATCTACAATTTTTTTCTCCTCTTCCCAGCCAACAAGTTTAAGAGCCGCTGAATGAAATGAATGTCCAGCAGGTTCATATTTCGAAGCCTTGATAGGAAGGCAATTCGAAGACAAATAGATTGGTTGCCCATCTACAATCTCTTTCGAGTAGGTAATAAGCCGAATACCCGTGTGAACTCCCATAATGTTTACTAAGAATTTATGTAGCCAAGAACTTTCTGATATGCCAATATCGAAATCCAAGAAGCTTCACTCCAGTTCAAGATCACAGTTAATATAAGAACTGCGCCGACGTTGAAACTGCACTAGTAAACAGACACAATCAGAGCAATTCATGTGAAATTTATTCCAATAAATTATGATACTTTAGACAGACTACACGACTATTCAAGTTGTCCACACAGAATATGATAAGAGACGAGGCATGAAGTAGAGTACGAAAATGGCCTCAGTCACCAGGGAATTAGCCTAAGGAGCTCAGCAAAGGGTAAATTTACAAATGAATGAACGCCAAAAACATTTCAAACCATTCAACTGATGGCTGAAGAGCATAGAGGGTCAAGCATAAATAACACCTAAAATTCCAATAATTAAAGATCTCTTTTTCTACTACACTCAAAATCTAATAGACGGCACTAGTAGAACAAACACGATACTTAGAGAGAGAAAAAATGGGCTCTGTTTTCTTCATATTATAAAATTTCTGAAGCAATTCACTTAAGTAGAGCAATCAAATTGTGAACAATAAATTAACAGAGACAATATTTTTAAGAAGGCGGGGGATTTAAGAGTTATTAAACCACATGAATTGTTTAGTGTACACCCATATAGACAACATGGTACTAAACCCCCTGTTCAGTAAGAAACCACTCTATAATCTAACTCTAACATCATCGTGATCAACTACATGTGAGTCAGAACACCAACCTCACCTAAAACACATACATATATGAAACCATGTGTATTTACTTTTATGCACATATATGTAGACATTAGCAATTTAGATTGACTATAAATAAACCAATAATAAGTAGGCCATTGTACAAAACAAATTTATTATAGCTCACGACAACTTGCAATTTAAAACAAAAATTGCAAGATACCAATTAATTTTTATTAGCTATGATAGGTTAGTTACAAGAAAACCATTCATCTAAGCCACACATACTGCATAGTACAAACGGGTTAAATAAAAAATAAAAACTTCAACTGAAACTATTTGGTCAGATTGTATCACTAATTCACAACACCAACAAACTCCGAACCTAGAACTTTGACCAAATCAGCTGATTCCCTCCAATACTAATAAAAATATTCCAGTGATAAAAATAAGAAAGCATGATACGGTTTTATCAACTTATAGATAGCAATATAGCATTCTCAGTTCACTTTAAACTATTAAGAACCAAACCTAGTAATGTAACAGGCAATCTACTTTTGGGAAACATATATCAATAATCACATATCAGATGCACTCTCAAATTATGATTCTGAAACAGAATACAGGAAGGGGCATTGCGAATACTACATGAGTAAATTCACAGCACAAAACAACAATCAACAACAAATAACAGAAGGTATATATGACTTTATACAGTAAAAAAAATACCAAATTTATCAAAAACAAAAGACTACAAGAAGAAAACATAAACAAATAAATAACAAACATATGCATACATGGACCTCAGAGATTCGTAAACTAGACAAAAGCCAAAACCCATGAAATAACAAGCTCAACAGCTACAATCTTACGATGAAACTTGATAAACCAACCAAAAAAAGAAGCTGAAAAACCAAAAGGCAAGAACAGTGCTTTGAAATCTGAAACAAACCATTCAAAAACAAGCAAATAAATTTGAATTTGAGCTGAACACAATAACCTAAAACCAGGCATAACCACAACATCTACGTTATAGCACAATACCAAAGTTTTGGCGGATGCAGAAAAGAGCCAACCAGTTGGTTTCTTGCAGGAAAAGTGTTTTCCGGGAAACCAAACAGATTGATAAGAAGCAGGAAAATAAGGACAAACCTTTGGTGTCCTTTGGCGAAGACGATGAAGAAGAGAGCAGAGGAGGGCTTTTGTTTTGTGGCAGTATCGTTCTCTTCCTCTATCGGTCACAGAGTACTGATAGCAGAGAAGAGAACGAACGAGTCCCTACCTTTCCTACGTTGCCCTAATATCACCTCGCTTTAATGGGCTTTTCAATGATTTTGTGGTTTTGGGCCTCAAGCCACTGTGAAACTGGGCCTGTTTCCGTAATTATTATTCCTAATTTGTAGCCAATATCACAGTTGACACGTAGATAATTCCACTATAGTTCTTTTTTTTACGAAAAACTACTAATTTATTAATTCAGATGGAATAATAACAAAGAGAACTTAAAATTTGAAGTTTGAAAATCAATTCATTTAGACAAGCGTGATAAAGAAGTTGATGACCTAACTCGTGGGGCACTCGGTTCGCAGACCAACCCGCAAACAAAAACTCAACACTATCAAATTGAATCACAATGATTACAACATCCCGAAAAATCAAGTCAAAGGCACTGAAATCCTCATCGTCAACTTGAATAAGCAAGTTGAATGCACTGGAATCATCTTCCTCCACCTAAAGAGCGCAAAAAATTAAAAACGATTGAACATGAAATTTAGAACGATTGCGTAAAAATAGTTGTCGATCGCCCTTCACCACTATGCGTCTGCCATATGATTTGGTAACAAACTCAAAAGTTGATTCGAATGCTCTAATCGAACCATCATCTTTCAAGCCATATTTTTCTTTTTTGCAACCGCCATAAATCTCTAATTCCACTGCGCACACACTAATCGAAAAAACTCACCGTAAATCTATGCTGCTAATATGCAAATCTAACAAAATTTTAACTTACTATTAAAGCAAAAATTTGCTATATAAATGAGAAAGAAAACAATGAGTTATCTGTGAAATTAAGAGACTTGTACCGGTAAAATAATTGGTGACGTGGTTTTATGTAATCGTCCCGTAAAAATGAGGTCCATATGAAAACGACTCGTCACTCCCGCCTTTTATCTTCTCAGTGCGATCGAGCCTCTATCAATGTCTCAGCTGCTAAGGATCTCTGCTTCATCGCCGGCGATATCTCGCTTCTCGCCGTCCCTTTTCCTGGTGACTATCGCAGTCGCAGCTACATTTCTAGCAATTTTATCGATTTCAAAGCTCTATTTTCTACTCTGATTCATGTGTTTTTTATTTTTCTTTTCAATTTGTTGTTCAAGGATTTCAATGAATTCTCCAGTTCCAGTACCCCTAGGGTTTCCACTCGATTTTACTCACCGGATCTGAAAAAAATGCATGTGAACCGCTGCCGTCACCGTTGGCTCTGCTCTGTCCAGGGCGATGGCAATGTGAGTTTCGATTGCTGGATATTTAGAACTCAATTCATGAATTTTGTTTGAACATTACGAAAAGCTATTCTTTGTGTTATAAAAAATAGTTGAGGCTTTGTGGCTACAGCTACAAATTGCGAAATTCAGCGATGAGGCTGTATTATTTATTTTTAAGTACATTGTTATGTGGCTGCTGAATAAGATTGAAGAGTGGTCTACTTATTGAGCTAAAGTTTGTGTCTTTGTGTGTAGGTTTTTAGTTCGTCAGATGCTGGAAATTACTCCCCCAACCATGAAGGTATTGATAACTACCTCTCCGTCCCAAAATGAGTTGTCATTATACTATTTTTCGGAAAAAATTAAGGATAATTGGATTAGTGCTTAACTTTCCTTCATGCGCTCCTTATGGCTTTATTATAACAAAATCAAGGGGTTCCATCTAACTTATCTTAGGCATAATACTGCGAATTTATGCATAACTAACTTACCACAAAGGACAGTGGACACTCGTTTTGTGACTAAGAGAGTATGTAACTTGGAAATGAATCTGTGTATGTGTGGGTATTGATGTCCTTATTCTGCTATCATTTACCATTGAATTCATATGAACACAAACATTTAAGCATTGATATTTTCGTAGGTTCAGCAGAAAAGGATAACAGACCTCAAGGAGGCTCCACCAAGAAGTCCAATGAGTACTTACTATATTGTTATGCTCCAATATGAAGAAGCTTCTGACATTTAACGATGATATGTGATATTGTTTTAGTAACTCTTCTTGTATTTTATCATATTGTCATCATACCAAGTAATTGTTCTGATAGGTCACTCTATCACTTTTTACTGAACATAGAACAGGGCATGATAGTTATTGCTGTCCTCTGCATAGCGTCATCATTATTCATCGTTAGTTAAGTAGGGCAGCACTCATGCTTGCAGAGGATACATTCATCTTCTGTGTTCTGTTCTAGAATCTAACTTTATGGAAAGTCTTGAACAATCATAAAGGGAATTTAGGTTATATATTTTAACTTTCCCTCTTCTCTTCTATTCTCTTTTCATGTCTAGTAACATTCTTGTGTATTGGTCTTCTTAGGGTGCTCGAGAAATTAAGAAGATATGGACTTTCAGGGATACTGTCATATGGACTGCTAAATACTGCCTACTATCTTACAACGTTTCTGGTGGTGTGGTTAGTGATAATTATCCATGCATATTAGTTATTGTTTTCATGTCAGTATGTGTGGAATTGCCACCTAAAAGTCATTGATTCAAGTGTTGAACAAATATAATATTTTTTGCCACTACTTACTAGTATTAGACTATGAGGGTTTCTTGAAATGAACTCAATTTAGATTACCAGTTCCTACTACAGTAGCATATTAAAGAATCTGTTTGTTTCAGAGTCAATATGTGATTTGGAAAGTTCTCACTATTTATTTGGGTTTTTATCAAATTGCTAGATGGTCTTAGCATGATTAGAGATAATGAGAGATAACATAAAAAGGACCTCATTGTCTGCTTTATAGGTTTTATGTTGCTCCTGCACCCGGAAGAATGGGATATCTTGCTGCAGTTGAAAGGTTACATTTTTTTTTGTTCTCCCGGTATTTTTAGAGTTTATGCGAAATGAAATTTATCTAAGTTTTGCAGATTTGTTAAAGTATTAGCCATGGTGTGGGCTGGAAGCCAAGTCACTAAGCTTCTCAGAGCTGGAGGGTGAGGGTGCTAAACTGACAATTTTTTTATTTATTATTATTACCTTTTGTTCTGATATAGCAATTCAAGTGTGCATCATGTTTTTCTAGTTTTCCAAAACATTTAGAGTTTCTCATATTTTATGTGCTGTTGCTCTTTCCATGTTGGTTTAACTGAATCAACTTTGATTTAATAGATTTACTGTTATGAATGTTTCCACTAATATTCTTTGGTAGCTGGATACATGGGAATAGTTCAAAACAGAAATAAACTGCCAGGCTGCATAGTTAATAGACCCAGCTGGTTGAATCTTGAGCTTGATTATCTCAGCTGAGAGTCTTCATTCCTTTGGTGATTTTAATGTTAATGTATTTCCTCTCCATGTCATCTATTAGAACATTGAGGTAAATTTTACAATTCCCTGGAAATGTAGCCTGCATAAAATTTCTTCCGAGTTAATTATCTCAAGCAGTGATCTCTTTCATCTGGATCCAGTGTTTATCAGCATCAGCACGTTTTCCCTATAAAAAAGAAAAAAGGTTCTCATGTGTCTAGATATGAATGTTAAGTAGAGAATAAGAAGTTAAGGCTTTCCTGCAGAAAATCTACTATCTCAATCTTATATGTGATGCTATACTAAAACCCGTTATAAACTAGTAAGATTCCCTTACTTCTGTTCAATGGCAATGATTGTCTTGCTTAAAGCTATCTTGAATGAGGCAACTGGGTAGTTGATCGTTGTCCCTAATGTTGTGAATGTTTGATTCTGAGTAGTAGTACACTATTGAAGAGTATTTTTTATAGGTTCTGAATTATGTTATACTTTTCTTCCTATCTTTTGTTTAAGGTTGTGATGCGTTTCACGAACATGTTTAAACTCTATGTCTCCCTCGAACGTCTAGCTCTTTTTGGCGTTCCAAACAGACCATTAAGTGTGCATAGTTAGAACTGTTCAATTATCATAGAGTTACTCTTTCTTTTCGTGCAGGGCCCTGGCACTCGCACCTTTCGTAGACAGAGGATTGTCATGGTTCACCGCCAAATTTAATTTTGAGTCTCAGGGAAAGGTAACTCAAACTTAACATGAAAAACAAAATTGTACATAAACAAACATGATTCTACATGTTGATCGATATTCTATTTGTTCATTTCCAGGCTTTCATGGCTGTCGTAGGGTTTTGTTTTGGGCTGGCTCTCTTGATGTTCTTTGTTGTGACACTGCTTTCAGCATAAGGCTGTCTTTCTAGTTTTGCTTGTCAACATTTTACTATGTTCAAATATCTCAATCCAGCCACAGTAACAGGTACAAAGTACAGTTGTGAGGGATATAAAATCTAACCGGGCAATGATAATGTAATGTTTGAGGATGTTCGTAAGAGGAATTGACAGTGAGGAGCAAAATTTTGTCATTGAATGCTAGAAAAGTCACTTTTTTGAACTTGAATTTTAGTCACATGAGTTATAATGCCATTCGGACCAACTACCATCGAGGCAAGTGATTTAAGGCGCTTGCGGTTCGAGTCTCAGTTAGTACGCTTGCTCATAAAATCAAAAGAATAAGGTCATTGAGCTTTTAATTTGTGCATATGAGAATGTACACTATTATGATTTGTACAATTTGAACAGGCTTGTTTTGTAGTCACAACAGCATATATTCGAACAGCCACAAACATCTCTTTCCATTGTTATTTTCAAAGCAAAAAAAGATATCTTGCCATTGCAATTTAAGGAAATCTAATCAACATAGTAGTGCGATGATTTTGTAATTTACACACAAACTCTACTAATCTTCGTTCCTTTAATTAACTTGCTAGATGATGAATCAGTAAATTCATGCCTTAACAACTACAATCTACTTACAAGTGAACTATCCTGTTTACTCTGCTGAGGCAAACTAGTCAGTTTAGCAAATCAGATATTCCCAAAACAACCTTACTCCCCTACCAGACCAAAACAAGTCCCGAGTAAGAGAAATTATATTCATTAAGTTCTTTTACAGTTCATTTGCTGGAGCCAACGTGCCAGATGAATCCTGGGTTGGGAAGCTTCTCACTTCCAACTGCATAAAACATTGGAATATTATAATTGCATTGATGAGGGAAAACTGATTAACACAAGGTTAACTAAAGTGTTGATCGAACTACAATATCATTTGTAAAATACAAGTGGCACAATGGCAAGTCACATTATATGAAGACATTTCCCGCGAGTGAATTAACTCGCGAGTAAGGTAAGGCTAAAGCATTCCTGTTTCCTCTGATATAATAACACATTTGTTCCACATTAGTCCAGTGATAAACCATGAGAAAACAATTCAGTCATTATATTATAGCTCGGTCTTATGAAACACTTTTTTCTTTTCTTGTGTCATGTATGTTAGTGTATACGACCAGCTTAACTGAGCTCCAGTACAAAGAGGACAAAAGGAATCATGAAAAAATAAGAGACGAGAAAGAAATTAGACTGCACACACCATATTTACCTCTCAAATCGTTCCAAACCCACAAAGCTGTAATTTTGAAACCCTCCCTTGGGTCGACAGAAGGTTGTTTGTTTGGTTGGTAGCAACTTATTGCCTGCTTCATCCGTGCAAGTCTCAAGACCGCAAGCCATACAAAAGGATTCCACTTCTGAGTCCTAAAAAAGCCATAAACAGCTTCTTCTAAAGTTTGAAATATGTTAAAACAACTAAAAATCAAAACCAGAAAAATCTTATCGATGGAAATTTTACCTTCATCATCAAGAGTTTGGATATTTGAGACAGCGGATATGGATGAAGCTTGTAACCCCCATTATTAATACATGAAACAGCCAGTGCACGCACCTTCAGTAGTAACAAGGAAAACAAACAACAAACACTCTTAAAAGCTTTCTGAGACAAACTGAAGAGATAATAGCAGGAAGCATTACAAAGAAACAGTTATGAGACGTTACTAACATTCATCATAAAACAAAAACTAATTTCCAAAACCATGAAGTGGGTTTGAATTTAGATATCTAAAATTCAACGTTTAGAAAAACGGAAAAAATCACCCGAGTGGCATCTGAAAGAAAACCCGAACAAACAAAACTGGAAGCTATCAGTACCCACCTCGGTCCTAAAAGAGTTCGGCAAAAGCGAATATTACTAAAAAAAGGTTTGTAAAAGAACTAATAGCTTTTACACAGATCCAATAACTACAAAAATAGCAAGAAGTGTGTAGTCAAACAGAACTAGAAAAAAACCTCATTGATGTAGGGTTCAATAATGCAATACTGTAAATAGGATGCCTCATCTGCTGTTGTGGATAAAAATCGCTTGTAATCGCCCATTCGATAAAACCTACTCGGAAATACAGTCATGTTATCGGATAACATATTTTCACACCTAAATCGAAAAACATACCCCTAACTACTAATAACAAACAAAAAGTTCTGAAGCACCTTAAAACTTTACGAGCAACAGACATTTCCTTCGACTTTAAAATTAGAGAAGATACGTGACGAAACCACAAAGAAAGTGACTCCCCCTGTGGATAAAAAATAGCTATTATTTACCCATTAAATGGATGTAATTAGGGAGGAAACAATTGATATAACCACACATAAATTTACAGATCTACCATTGGTTGGCTGTTGGAACCAAGATGCAGTAGTACATAAAATGACTGAAACTCAGCTTCATTCTTGTAAATAGTATTGGAATTACGATTTGCATCATACAGGTTATATAGAGATGTTAGAGCTTTTGTAAGCTGCTCAAGGTTGAGGTGATGCATTGAAGAAGTGTTTGAACTGCTACTGCAGTTTCGTAGCTTGTGGTGAGATATGATATGAAATTTAACCTGTATGGTGAAGCATATCAAGTAAGATTACATGAAGCTTTCCACTGATTCACAAACTAAGTGAGAAGATGATGATTCACTTGGATGATAAAAAAATTGAAGGAGAAGCTTGGCCAGAAAACTGTACCATTTCCTCATACATGCATATTGCTTTATCACTGACAATGTTTTGCATGCTAAGATCTTGCCTTATGGACCTAGTCCTATCAAAGATGAAGTCGTGAACCACTTCAAATGATTGATCTGTAGAATCCAACAAGTTTAAGAGGTAGTCCAAAGTGTCTTCCAGGACTGGGAGAGGCCGCACATCCGATACCTGGGTATGCTTTGTGGATATAGTTCTGCAAAACTAGCGAGAGAGATGCAGGGTGAACTGCATTCTGCATCAATATGCACAAAAAGACTCAAATGTGATGCAACTTTTCTCTTAACTAAAACAATATGCACAAGTGTGTGCAAGTGTGTGGGACAGTAACAATTAACTTCCAAAGACTAAAATAAACAAATAGAACAGAACACAATAAAAGTCGTATGAAAAATAAAAAAGATGAAGAAATATTAGCTTGGTGAATCTATAATTCTATATCAGCAATAAAATCAGAGAATCTATAATTCTATATCCCTGAAACTAATGGATTATGCATGTTGTAAAAATCAATATGCTCAAAGTACCAAATTTTCGAAAAATAGTTACCTGTATCACCTATTCTGAACATTTGGTGATACAATGTGTTACAGATGTAAACGTATTTGATGCAAAAAAGAAATCAAGTGGCTTCCAACCAGCATGTATGCATACGTGTTTGACATGTCCAACATACTTTAGGAATTTCCTCGTTGCAATTCAAAAACAAGATCCACCTTGAGAGACATAACAAATGAAGTCTGCAGACATGATAAGTATAATTTACCTTCTTTACGGCAAGACTTGGAGATGATTTCCTAGGATCTCCATGCAGCCTCTCAAACACAGCCAAGTCGCGTAGCCGCTCACGTTGGGCCCTTTCTCCTTCTGTATGTCACAAAACATACAACAACTATTAAAAGGTTTACTCTTCTTTTTTTATCAGCATTAAAAGATGTACTCTGCAAGCCATACATTTCAGGATACAAATAAAGCATCTCAATTGCTTCACGATTTCAACTAAACCAGCCTGATCTATGAACTACATGGTTACTATGAATCTGCAAAACAAAGTACTCTAATAAGAAAACAGGTTAGTGAGTTTTAATATCCAATATCGGACTACATGTAAGAGCTTGACCTCTCATACTAAATAATTAACAAACTTGTTAGCTGGATTTCAATCTTTCTATACGAGCCTCACCTCTTCAGTGTGGGGTTTTAGTTAAACAGTGAAATAATTTTGATATTGTTTCAAATATCATGATTTGGTCTTCCATTTCAGCCAAAGGAAGATGAGAAATTTTAGGTTCAAATTGAATCAACCAGAGCTAAATGACATGATTCCACTATAATTGCAATAGAATCCACTAGTTAATCTAAACAATCTATGCTGGATTTAGCCTTGTCTTACTCTCCCAAATCTGCTTTAGCTTCAGTGTGTGTGTGTGTGTGTGTGTGTATTCAAGCCATTGAAAAGAAAAATTGATGAATAAAGATGCTTAATTTAGTAGTACCTGGGCACATATAGGGGCAAGTTCCAACCATGGAGGGAAGATTTGAAACATCTTCGGCTTCTTCCTTGTCCTCTTGTTCGTAGCTGCTACTTCGGGAATTGGCTTTATTGTCGGAGGCGCCATAAGAAGCTGCGCGATCAGAATATGAAGATTTTGCGTTTTGGGTCTGAAATTTTTGTGGCCGGATATGCGTTGACCGGCCCGAAGAAGAAGGAGGATCCGGACGGTGACGGTGGCCTCTTCTCTCCATGGCGTTTTCAGCTACCTCTCTCGTTCTTTTTCTGGCTAACCACCCTCATAATTTAATGAACCAAATTGCACCTTTACTTATGTGTCTATTTTGACTTGGTTAATGAAATTTTCCTAAGATTTGGTTCTAAGTCCAATCCTTACTTGAGTTTCGGTTTTTGGATCTCGGACATGTGACTTGTGCGAGGAAAAGAACCAAAAATGGAGACCCATATGAGTTTTTGGACACCGCTATGGCCGTGAGAATGAGATTTCGCCCGAATTATTTTTTAAAAGAAAAATATAGAGAATTATAAAGAGAGAAACTATGAAATGCAATTGTGAGCGATCATTTTCTCTTACCAAATGCTAAATTTATATATTCATTACCATTTCCACCTGAGCACGTCGTCTGCAGTGGTAGGAAGAGTTTGAGAGTTCTCATATGTTCTTTGTGTGCCGAGAAGAGTATCAAATCTCCTAAAAGCATCTACCGTTTGGGTAACATCTTAGGACTTCGAGAATAATAGATCGTCGTCATAATATTTGTCCAATGATGCAAGGAGCCTCCAGTGTGGCTCAAGGATGCGATCTTAACTTTTAATCATGTTTTTCAAATATCTTGATTTGTCACGAACTCTCGGAAGTGCCTGGACGAAGTTGGGTGAACGGCGAAACAGACAGCAACCCAGATAATGTCTCGACACAAGACGGTGTGGCCATGGCCATACAGCCACTTGTGTCGCAACATGATAGGGGTCATGGCCAAACTTGAGTCTCAGCACTTAGGGATAATGATATTACTTTGATTTCCTTGCAAGTGTTGTACAGACTTGTCAATTGCCATATAAAAATTCTGAGAATGGTTAGAAAAATCAGTTATCCAGCTGAAAATTTGTTGGAGACTATTGACAACTGACTAGAGAAGCTGAAGTCACCAACTCAAATCAAGAACTGTGGGGCCTTCTCATAGCAAGAGGAACAGCATGCATTAATGTCACCATTCTACATGGTACAAGGACTTTCATAAAAAGAGACTGAAAAACTTTGAATGAAATTTTTTGTTCTGTTCCTATCAACTCAAAGGAATCAATGGACTGTAAATGCTGAAAACAACTGGAGCTAAACAATTACAATCAAAGTAATGCAATAGGCCTCTGATTATATGGCATAAAAGGTTCAATCCTGCACTCAGAAAAATGTTATGGTAACTACCCTCAACTGAATGCATGCAGAAATGAGCATGATTTAACCATAAAATAAAATCCATTCTCAAACTGGTTACTAATACAACACAAGAAGAAAACAAGAAATCTGAAAACACAAAAGTAATTTAGATAAGATCCTCATATATCCTTAAGTCCACTTGTTCTTCAATGTGATAAAAAGAACCACACCAAGGTGCAAAACACAAGACAAACATCCTTTCCTCTAGTTGGTAAGCTCCATGATAGCTGAAACTATGTCCCCGTCAGCACTCTTCAATGCTTTCACAGCCTTCGCCCTGGATACTCCTGCCTGAGTCATCACCAACTCAATGTCCTTAGGCTCTACCCCGCTCTCGTCCACATCTTCGTCATCCTGAGCTACGGCTGATGATTCAGGTTTGGAGATCACATGACTGAGATCAGGGGCCTTAAACTGCTCTGCAGCCTGGGTCTGCAGTTGTGAACTCAAGTCCTCAATCTTTGCCTCACCAAAGATGACGTATGTGTCAGATGCTGGGCTCTTGAAAACATCTGGTTTGGAGATGACAAACAATATCTGTTTCAAGTGATAACCGCCAAAGGGATTAGCAACAAAGACAACATAAATATTGGACTTTGAAGATAGAGAATAGCAAGCAACAGAAGAGAACCAACATTCTTGCTTTTCTTGACGGTAACCCGGCTAACACCTGGGATAGGTTTCATCCCAAGCTTCAGCATTGCTTTACGACTCTTCTTCTCGCTTCTACTCTGTTTTGACCTACCAGATCCATCTTGGTGTCCTGCAGACACAACAAAATGTATGAAAATCTAACCCCTCATAGGATAATGCAAGCACAGCATATATTACCTTGTGCTTATTCATGAAGGCAAAACTTAATATATATGAATGCATAAAGTAATAGGATAAAAAATTCTTACAGTTTGATAAACATTATTTCATTTGGCTGGCTTATTATCACATCATATTTGGGATGAATATCTCAAAAAATTCTACTAACATAATCCTATTACAAATGCATGTTTATTTTATAATTCCAACACAGACATTACTTGAAAACATATACTTCTTCCTACAGTATAATGAGGCTACACATTTAATAAAGTTATCTAAAAAATAACACATTAAAACATAGCTCACCTTCATCATCACCTTCATCATCATCATCCTCATCGTCGTCATCCTCGTCATCTTCCACAACGGGCTCATCAGGCTGAAATGAGAAAAAAGAAGGAAAGATGTCACTTATAGTTCTATTACTCAATAGCAAACATGTGAGATGTAATATTGGCTTTTTAATGTCTCAAGTGACTAGATTGAATGGTTTAAATTCTGTTAAAAGCTAATCCACAAAGAACATGATACTTGTTGAGCCTAAATGGACAAATAGTCAAGATCAGCCCAATAATTGTCAGATCAACCCAACAGTAAAATTAACACTAATTTCAAATTAATGCAACACCCATTATAATAATTTCCAGGTACAAATTCTAAACATACCAAAGGGAATGATTCTATTCAAATCCAAAAAGACAGAAAAGTATCCACTCAGAAAACTGAAGGACTCTGTTAATACATAAACTTGAGGCCAACCCGGACAGTCACACAAATCATACATTAGACTAGTACACTAGTGTCATCGATTTAAAAATGTCATCTTTATCTATGTCAGAAGACCAGAACTAATTGCTCTTCAAAGTTCCCAACATGTTTATAGCAATCATGCCATCCACTTCTTAAACCAATGTGCTACTATGTATATGCAACTACAAGTTTGATCTAAAATGATTAAAAGGACAAGAAAAAATAAAGCACAACAAAGAAGGGCACTTCCTGAGACAACAAAACTACCTAATTCAGTATTTTTTTTACAAATTAAAAACGGGTTTCAAAATTCCCAAGTCTACAACTTATAAAAATTACACCTTTATGCTCCCCATTTTATCCAAATATCTGAGGAATCAAACAGATTCAATATTTGTGCACAGATGACCAGTAAATCAACCAAACGAGGTTTATAGATCAATACGATTCAATAACAACTAACCGAAAATCCGATATGATGTAAAAACAAAAACAACATCCAAAAAACACAACATGATAGCAGAAACAGTTGGAAACATGAACTGGACTTGGGATCCATAGAAGGAGATGAACATTACGTTGATCTTTTGCTCTTCGAGCTGAGCAGCGAGAAGCTCTTCCTGTGTCTGGGCCGTCATGATTGATGGGTTTGCGGACGAAGAAATCGGAAGTAAGAGAGAGAGTGTGTGTCTGCAAATGCAAAAACCCTAAAAACCCAAAAATTGACTCTCTTCTGAAACAGCTGCGCGGCTTTTATATTACGGTGGAGTCTTGCGAAATTACCAAATTGACACCGCCTCTCTCTCCTGAATCGAGTTTTGGTGGGCTTTTCAAAGGGCCTGTTTGGTAACTCCAATACCCAAACTCTAATTGGGTAAATGAGATAAAGAAGTCTATCAGAAATTTGAGTTGTGTTTGATAAAATGTGTTGTAAAATAAAGTGTCAAAAGTAATTGCGGTCGGTGAGTTTCGTTCTAAAAGTGATTGTATTATTGTGAGATGATAATATTATTCTTATGATTGAATTAATAGTAATTAATATCACTAATTTTCTTAACTATTGAATCACAACCCTAAGATCATTAGGTTAGTAGTCTATTTATCAATATTGGTTGACTCATTCAACATATGAGTCGACCAACACATTTTTTGAGTTTATCAATTCATATATTTGGATGGTCAATTAAATATTTAGTTGATCGATTCATATTATAAGTTCGATTATAATGTTAAAACACAATCAATGGCAGAAATCGCTTCAACTGATGATGATGGATTGACATTTTGGTACAATAGAGTTAATTTGGTCCACAATATCGTTTTCCCCTCTTCATTATCTCATGCATCCAAGCTTTCTTTTGCAGTGCAAGAAGGGGAAGAGAATGTGGTTACCAAACAACATATTTTCTCATGTATCTTACGTGCAACAGGTAATTAAAGGAGGCAAAACGAGTCTCTTTGGAGTTTTCAAATAGGTTCTATAAGATAGTAAATAATTTCATCTAAGTTATTAGCGGGTGAGTATCAGTCAAGACATGGGATAAACGTTTTCGAGCAAGCGTTATGGCCCACAAACTCATTAGAACATGTATGTATAGTACTTCATAGATAAGGTGTGGTCACCTCATTAACATGGTTGAGTCTCAACCACTAAAGCTTGGGATGAGATTCTCTTTTTCTCTTTTTAAAATATAAATTTTCTAATTATCATATACGAAATAGCGCACAAAATACAAATAACAACGTATTTGAAAGAAAAAGAAATAATGTGCACAAATACTCAATTTTAAATGTTAAAATAGAATTAAATGGTTTAAGACCTTTCCGTTGAAAATTTAGAGTTGCCCCACTCTTAGAATTTTTGCTAAATATAATCATTTGGCTAAGCAAGTTGCATGAGGTGTCAAGTCAACTTGACCAGTCAATTCTATATGTAATGTCGTTTAATTTTTGTTTACTTATTAAGTATGTGAATTAGGCGACTTATATAAGTATGTGAATTAGGCGACTTATGTTTTAGCTAAGTCGTCGCGTTCATTATCAAACTTAACCGGCAGTATATGGTGAGATTTTGAGTTAATGCTTAACAGGGGAGAGCTACCCCTTTGTGTGTAGCTTCACGGATAAAAATAGGAATTTGAAGAATAAAATTAATTATCTGAATAAGATGCAAATTATCTTATTTATAATGACGTGTCTTTTCAGGAGAGGACAGTCAGGTAGTCTTCATGCACGGGCCGTGTACTGTAGCAGATGACTGCAGCAGCGCACTTTCCTGTTACGCGCGTGTTTGGATTTCGAGAAAGTGTCTTCGAGAAAATTTTAACTTTTTTCTCGAGAAAAACCCTACCCTAACCACTCCCAGAATGAACTGTCACATTTCTCTTCCCCCATCGCCCTGACGCCGACGCTGCGTCTCCCGGCGTTCAGATGCAGCTGCAATCGGCGATCTGACCGACGAGAGATTGACCTCACGCCAGAGATCGGATTTCCCTCTTCCGATTGACTCAGGTATCGCCACATCTTCCTCTCTCCGTACACATGAAATTGATACGTTGCAATTTAAGTATTTATACAAGTATATGCAATTGTGTAAGCAAGTTCAGTCTCTGTACATGTAGTCTAAATCAGTATAATAATTAAGCTCCTCTTGCTGTTGATTTGCTTCCTACTGAGTGGAATTGTTTTAAGCTCTCTAACTTCAATGTATCTGATTTAGAGATGCTATTCAGGTTCAGTGCATTGCGTTTATTTTTTCAGTGCTTGAACTTTGAAGTGAGTGCTTGATATTTTATGAAAGTGAGATCTCTATAGTCAAATGTGGTTCAAGGCATGGTAGCACTATCATCTAGTGATGCCAACTTATCGTTTTATTGATTCAATCCAATTCCATTTGTTCTATTTTGGGCTGTTATTATATTTGAGCCAATCTTGAAAATGGACCATTATATTTGAATGCTATTTAGAGCAGTAAGAACAGTGGTATAGTTCGCATTTGGTGCACTTCTTATTCTGTTTCTCGGCATTATGCATTTCAGCGTTGGATTTTGGTTGAAATCGAAGTTGGATTTGTTTTCTTTTTTAGGTGTGATTTGGTAATGTTTAATCAGTTTTTTATTTGTTCTATGTTGAACTCTTCTGTTGGTGGCCTTACCATTATAGGGTCTGGACTCTTTCATTTGAATGCTTTTCATAGCAATAAGAGCTACAAAATCAATGTTGTAGGGAAAATAAGTAAAGATATCTAAACTTCGAATATTTCCTCCTTTATGTTTTGGGAGGAATGATACACCAAACCATTCCACCTCTAGACTCAGCTATTTTTGAATTGGGAAATTGGTAAATGTTCTTATGGGATGGTTGGGTGAGGGGTGGCCATAGAAGTAGATGCATTTACCCACTAGTTTTGTGTTTCTTTTGGCTCTTGAAAGAGTGAATATAGCAAATCCTTTCTTTGCTCTATACTTGGTCCTGAAAATTTTATAGAGCATCAGAATCTTCATTTTATTGAACTAAGTACGTATTATCCCTTCTTGAGTTACAAATAGTTGAACTACATCTGGTGTGAAAAATAATGCTTTTACAAGAGCAATTGATAGTCCCAATCACACTTCTCTAGTAGAGGTCGTGTATTCGAATTTTGTTGGGTTGAATGTGGTGGGGTTATGGGAAAACGGGATAGCTACCCTCTATTGTGTAACTCAACCCATTACCAAATTAAAAAAGATGAAGAAAGAAGCAAGATCAGCTAATAGTGTTAGATTTTGTCACGTTACGGGCTTTTAGTGTTTCACACTATCATCCCTCAAATTTTCATTTTTCTTTTGTGTCTCGTAGCTAAATGCCGAAAGTTTGCTTTGATAAAACATTCAAGTGTAATTGATTATTTGTGGCCTTGTTTGGTAGGGAATAATGACTTATAGTGGGAGTGGGATTCCATTCATGAATGAACGAAAGTGCAATGGTAATGGCATTGCCATCTTATTTTATTTAGTTCTCAAATAGATGGATCACATGATAATGATGCACATCTCTTTCATCTCAACTGAATTTTGTAGCTTAGTAGTTTACAAGGCAGTCTTTGACAATCATTTTTCCCTACTGATTCTCCAAAGGCTATCAGAGAATGTGATATTCATATTGCAGGGTTGCATTCTGAATTCTAACTACTATTTTATTAGATATTTTCCCCCTGTTCTGGGGACCTACATGTCGTACTTGACGACTTATCCATATATTCTGTTTTAAATATTAGTTGGAATCTCAATTGTTGCTGTGATAATCGGTTTCTTCACTACTTATGCTTCTTATCATCCATTATCTCTTCCCACTTTCACTTGGAAAGACATTTTTATTTCCCATTATTTAGGATCAAATCCTGCGCATTTGCTCTCAGTTAAATTTGGGTTTGCATTTATTTGTGTTTAGTGTATATGCTCTTATTTTATACTGAAATTAACTTGAATGTTATGACCATTACAGAACATTATGCTGTACATGTAAATTGTATAGGTTTGCGGTCTTAAAACTCTTTATTTGGACTTCAGCGCAGCCACACTAAATATATGATTCTAAATGGCACTAGATAAGTATTGGTTTTTATGTGTTTTTACTAATTAAGTAATGCTTCCATGGTGAGTGCGGATAAAATTTGAGTGATTCCTGATTGCATATTTATTATTGTTTCAAAAAGAAAACGGCTCAATGGACCGAGCTACACAATAGAGGATAGCTCTCCCCTTTTCCCATAGTCCCTCTCCACCCCACTCTATGGGACTTGAACCGTCAACCTCTCTCAGAGAAGAGAGAAGTGTGTGTTTTGAACTATTGAGTCATCCCCTAGGGGACAAAAATCTTGGACTAAACTGATTGCATATTTGTGTTACTACTTGGGTGATGACATGTCAATTATGCCTCATCTTTTTTCTTGTTTCAGGAATGGACCACTATGACTTGAAAGCACAGAGGGGGAAGATGAAACATAAAGGAAGAAATGTTGTATGGTCTATTGCAATGGACAAGTGTCTAATTGAAGCTTTAGCTGTTCAAGCTAGAAATGGGAACAAAATTGATAAATGCTTCAATGAAAATGCATACACTGCAGCTTGTTTGGCTGTGAACAACCGCTTTCATCTGAACTTGAATAACCAAAAAATTGTTAATCGTCTCAAGACAATTAAGAAACGGTACAAGACAATGAGGGATATGCTAAATCAAAACGGGTTCTGGTGGAATCAAAATACAAAGATGATTGAATGTGACAATGACGATATTTGGAAGAAATACATTGCAGTAAGTCTTGTTATTATTATTGATTTCTCTTTTATTTTGTTTATTATTGTTTGCGCTATTTAAAATCATCATCCCAAATATATGGAATAGGCCCACCCTGATGCAAGAGGATTTCGAGGAAAGCAGATTGAGATGTACGATGAGCTAAAAATTGTTTGTGGAAACTATCAAGCCCCAACACGCTGGTCTAGGATGAAAGACGGTAGCCATCCAAGTGAGGTTAAGAATTTTGAAGAAGATTCAGCTTCGTTTGTGTCACCAAGTTTTGAAGACACAAGTGATACAGACGGAACAGAGTCATACACAGGACCACCTGATCCCGTTCCAGAGGATAGTCAAGAGCCTCCTGGCGTCCAACCTATCAGACAACTTCCTAAACGACCTCGTAGTTCAGAGGCTCTGCAGGATGCAATGTTGGCTGTGGCATCGAGCATTCGACACTTGGCTGATGCCATGGAGCAAAGTAAAATCCCAATCAATGCCCCAGAACTACTAGAGGCAGTGATGGAAATCGATGGCTTGGATGAGGGCAAACAGATGTACGCTTTTGAGTATTTGAATGCTGACCCTGTCAAAGCCCGAGCATTCATGACATACAATGCTCGAATGCGGAGGATATATTTGTTTCGACAGTTCTGGTGGTGGAGGCAAGTCAGGTAACTGTTCATGGAATCATGGACATTTTTGGTGTATAGACTATAGTTGTTCATCGAGTGAAAGATTTTAAGGGTGGACGGTTATGCATAATTGAAAACTCATTCTTCTTGATGTTTGGACTTCGGAGGTAGGTGTGTAGATATCCGATGACCTCAGATGAATACTTAAGGGTAGAAGCCGGTTTTGCAGAGAAACATTTTCCGGCCTTTTTACTGTCATTTCTTCAGATCAAGCTAGCAGTAGGTTTAAGACTTGCTTTCCTGTTATACAAGTTAGTGCATTGTGCTTTTGTCCTGATTTAGAAAAGGATCTGTGGAACTCAGCTTTAGCTTAATATAGATTTTTTTGCGCCTGTGATGGCATATCAGAAATGCTCTTAAATGCTTAAAATTTCATGGTTGCTTGCATTGTATAATGGAGTTTTTTTTTTTTTCCTTTTCAAATTTGAGTCATTTATCAGTTGCTTGAATGTTCCTTTACAAGTGAAGTTGGATGAGAAAAAAAAGAGGCTACATATATGAAGATGATTTAGCATTTTCAGTTTGAGACCAACCCGAACAAGATTTAATCCCTTGTAGGCAAAAGTTCAACCCATTGAAGAGGGTGTTGGCTTATTATACCAAACAGTTTATATGTTTTGGATTCACCTGATTTGAACTTGTAACATTGTAGACGTCAATCAAAAATCGAAATGCAAGAAAAGTTGTGAATACCCTGTGAGATGACGTACAAAGATCACCTATCGTAGTGAAAAGTTGTGAATACCCTGTAAGATGACGTACAAAGATCACCTATCGTAGTGTCACACTTACCGTACAAAATAACATGAACATCATTTATACCTCCATTTTGTGCATATGTAACAACATACATAGCCCAATATCATAGCATTCCAATAGAAGAGACAATATCAACTCTCCTACACATACCATAACTAAGTTGCAGTTAATCTAATAAATTATGAAGATAATAAGCCAATGCTAAAAACACAAGTCTCTTTATTACCTAGAAAACTCAACCTGTCCATCCCTGAAAAATGTTTATCACAAAAGTCAAAATATAGAATCCATGAGAAAATGTTGATTTTCTTATTTACAGTATATGCATAAGTGCATAACCAGCTACTACTTCAAATTTATAATCAGTCTATATTACTAATAGCTTTGACTTTCAATGAAAGCAGTAAAAGAGAAAAAAAGAAAAATCAGCTGGCAATACTGGAAGAGTAAGAAAAAAATCTCTATTTGACAGGGCTTCCAAAACCAAAACCCTGTTTTCCCGAACAAGGTGAAGCTGAGAATTGTTAGTTGTAGCTTTGTCTCACAAATGAGGATCACAATTCCATCTAGATGAACCAGGACACACCCACTGTTCATGGCCAATGTTAAAGGCATGCACATTCTTTCCTCAACCAGAAAAAAAATAAAAACAAAAACAAGAATGCGCAAATGCAGAACTGGCCATGGCAGTAACCAATCAATCAGGTGAAATAGTGAAGTAGTGTTACCAAACAGGCACTAAAACAAAAAACTTAACTACCAACAAACTTGAAGATAAAATATAGCTTCTGAGCACAAAATTGTACAGTACCATAATAATCTAAAACTCCCAACAAATTTATTTGTACTTTGCTTGTCCCCAAACACAAGGATCAGTATAAACCTTCATTCAGGGTATTTAATGCCACAAACCAATTCAGTAAATAAATGGGAATCAAGAAATCATCTTTTAACTTCTATTGATAGTTATGGCAAGGGGAGAAGTGAGAACTCTTAGGATAGGGCTTACAAAACCTGCTCAATAATCAAATATGTGCTAAACACATGTATAAACATCACTTGTTACTAAATTTAGAGGACCAACAGAACTTACTCAACATTCAAACCTATGCTAGACTAACACAAGGGATTTGGGGAAAAATACACGCACGTTGAACACTGTTTACCAATAAAACAATTTATATCCTTTTCAACCATCAAAAAATTCAACCACAGTACATATGTTCAATATAGTACTGAATTCATTATCCATGACGTGTTGTACAAAATTAGATAATCTATAAGAAATGATATCAAATCAGCTTTTGATCCATACTTCATTTGTGAATCTTAGTAGTGACTTTGTGACATTAAATATTTATAATGAGTTATAATTCAATAAGTCAATTTCACTAAGCAAGCGGAATTTTCAAACTAATCAAAAGAACCTAATCCAACTCATCAAATAACATATATAGCCAAACCAAATTCATTTTTCGATTTTAGTTTGATTCCAGTAACCCTTACGCTCAGTAATTGTAGAGGAAAGCTAATGAGCAGTAGAGATACGATTAGAAACAATAATATTAATAGATGAGTGAATCAGATGCCAGGAAACTAATTCATGTCAAACAGGATGTTTTTTACAATCAACAATCATTACAGAAAAGAGGCAATACGAGTCCACCCAAACTTGAACTGCACAATGATAAACAAAAGGAATAGCTATCACAAAACTAATATCATCTCACTACAAAGTGAAAGCCCAAACTTCTCAGAAAAGCAAAATAGCAAAAACATGAGAGAACACATAGTGAGATCATTACCTACTTCCAAAACAAATAGGTTCTATAATTAGCTTCAAATTATCAACTGTTCCAAAATGCGAATTGAATGGAATCAAATCATAACATATATAAAGAAAGGCATTGATCAATTCTTTTCTTCTTAATACAATCTAAGAAAAAGAACTGCATCACTTTTATCATAAAAAATCACAATACAATTGCAGTAATATCATGTTTTCATTAAGAAAAGAAAAGAAAAAAGAAGAAGATATAATTGACAATTCACAGATAATCTAACCTCAAAATTATACGATTATCCTATAAAGATCACAACAATTGAACCCGAACCTGCAGAGGCTCATCCATAATGTGATGTCCTGGCAGCCATACTAGCCACCTGAGCCTGCATCTGTGCCGCCCGGACTTTGGTAGCCAAAGCCCTGTGGAAAAACTGCTCTCTAGACAGCATCCTCACATTTCTCAAGTACTGATCAAAGGGTATAGCATTTTCTTGAGCTGCCTTGTCCAATGCATATATGGTATCTTCAATGGCCAAATCCGAGGCCGTAGACTCGAGCAATTGCTTCGAGAGCGTATCAACACACTCGAAAGCATCATCCACATTCACATCTCCCGCATTCATCATCTTCCCCTCATTCTCTCTCAACCAAGCCTCCATCACATCCGTATTCATGAGCACCATCTGCAACTGCTGCTCCAATCCCTCCTTCTCGTCCTGCATCTCCTTCAACCCTCTGTTCAGCTGCTCCTCCCTCTGCCTCAGCACCGCCTGGGCACCGAAAAGCCCCTCCATCTCTGCCTCCCTCGTCTTCCTCATCGCAGCTATGTCGCCGTGAACCGTCTCCACAAGCTTATTAATCGCGTTCCTCTTGTAAACCTCGGACGGATCCTCCGTGTGAGCCTGCAACCGCCCTCCGCCGACACTCCCGTACGGCGACGGAGGGTAAGCCCTCGGCGGAATCGCCGGGCGCGGGTACGCCGCCGGTCCAGATGTGACCGGCGAGTAATGGAGATTGGCCGGCGGGGTGGGGCTAGGGTTAGGGTTGGGGCGGCGCTGGGAGTAGAGCGGCGGGTC
>JAYMTF010000696.1:0-31552 GCA_036897485.1 Pelargonium nanum | reverse complement strand
AGGCTGCGCTAGGGCTTCTATAGCGCCGTTTTGGTGCATCAGTGCTGCCCATCTTCGAAGGAGCACTATATGGAGTCATCTGATTCTTATCCTGAATGCGTAAAAGAGCTGGGCAGGTCCCTTTTGCAATGTGGCGCTTTAGGTGGCTGGTACCAGCAACTTTCGACCCTGTACTATATGCAAAACTTTGCTTGCATTGTTTACAGCAGGCCCTTCTACATCCAGGACTCACAGTTTCTATAGTGAAGTGTTCCCATACTATGGACTTCTTCTTCCTCCTCTTATTAGGCTGTGTCTCGGGCTCGAGCTCAGGCTCGGGCTCAGGTTCTGGCTCCGGCTCTGGATCCAATGTTGTAATGGCCAGTTCATTGTTTTCATTGTTCTCGTGGATTTCATCAGGGGTTGCCATCTAATCTCAAGAAGTGAACTCCTGTGAAGGATAGCAAAAAGTAATTCAGACAAGATCTAAATATCCCAAATTAGAAACCAGTACAAGTACCACAATACCTACAACAATTTCAATGTTAAAGTAACTTGATCACACTCCAACTAGAATGAGCTATACTTGACCAGCATGAATCAAACAATGAAAAATGAAAAAGAAAGTAATCAGAACTATATATATTATCATAAAAACAGATAAAGGTAGAGTTCAAAATGGAAAAAAAAAAAACAAAAAACAAATTGTTGACAGTGAACCAAGTAATAAACAGCAGAGAATGTACCCAACAAAAAAAATACAACTACAAACAATGTAGACACAAGACTGCAAAATATATAATCTCAAGTATTTAGCAGTTAACCCATATTTTAGTCTGATCAGTAAATCCAACAACTTTGCCTTCAAAAACATCTCATTTCTCTCTAAGAAGCTGGAAAAGAATCTTCTCAAACAGGCCAAATTTTGCAATCATGAGCAAGCTCTCTCATATATTTAGAGAGAAACATCAAATCAGCTCAAGCTTACAACTTTATATCAAACCAAAAACAGAACAAAAAAATGACAACAACCCCAGAAACCGTCAAGACTAGTGCTTTATCAAAGCAAATGGGCTAAGCATGAAAAACACAAAACACAGATCTGGCGTTTGATCGATCGCACCAGCATGGGCTTCCAAGCCCAGATCAAAACACAAACACAAACCCAGAACCAAAAACCCCTAAATTCGAAAATTCAAACACTGTAGATCGCAGAACCGACCAGATCCTGGAAAAGCATATCAAGAACCAGATCGAACCATCATAAAAACATAATAAGAAGAAAAGAAAAGAACACAGACGAGTAAACAAAGCATAATTAAAATTGGGGCCAGAGTTAGGGTTTAATTGTTACCGGACGGTTGTTGGGAGAGAGACCCACAAAAAAGAGAGGATAAATGGATCCGCGGGCCGTACGGGAAGGTCGGGGCCCGATCGTCAGGTGTCTGCAAAGCAAAGCACAAGATCGATCGATCGATCTAGGGTTTTGCAGGTCGAGAGGAACGAAAGACGATTTGGGCTTTTTTTTGTTTAGGGATCGAATTGGACCTAAAAGAGGAGAAGGGTTGTTTTTGTTTTGTTGGTAGGTTGGGACTGCTTTTGAGATATTTTGACTTTTTATTGTGTAGTTATTTTCACAAGAAGAGAGTCCAATTTTATTTATATTTTGGTGCTACCAAAAACAGACCCTAGCCCAATCTCTCTCTTAATATTTAAAAAGTATATAATTAAAATAATTTGTAAGTAATGTAATTGGTGATGGGTAGGTGGCCCACATGGGTGTGGAGGTTGCTTCCTTTTTGGGAGACTTTAAAGTTTAGAGCCCAATGATGTGTCCAACAAATTGTCATTGTTTTAATGGATTTTGAGCTATACAATCTCAATCTAACGTCATTTTGTTTCTTTTATTCAAGGCTTAAATGGTTCTACACCTCTTGGATTTGTTCAAATTTTGGAGTTAGCCCTCATTTAAGGTTTTCACTTGTTTTGGCCCTTGGACATGCCATTTTTTGTATTTAACTCCAACTGACCTGCTATTGCTGGTTAGTGATGCACATGTCACTACTCTTGTCCAACTCAACATTCCACGTTAGACTAGTTGTCCACATCAGCAAAAATCATTTGTATTCAAAACGGTGCGTTTTGGTGATGTGTGTTCTAAATGTGGTTTTGTTTTCCAATAAGTGTTAGAAATAAGAATATTTAACATAATTGACATATGATGTTCTAAAATGAGGGTTTTTGTTTCTATTTTGAGAATAATTAAAAATAAGAATAGATAACACCCATTTTGGTTAGAAGTGAGTATTGTAAAGAAATGAGAAATACACGAGTTCAAAAAGCATATGTATGTATCTCAAAATCCACTCACGACCAATAAGAGGTGACAATTTTGGGTTTCAAGTTGGCCAGATTTTTTTTTTTTTTTTTTTTTTTTTTTTTTGTATTTATAAAGTCTAACATGAAGATTTTGGGTCGGGTTCCACAATTGTATTACTAACTACCGATAGATATATGTAAGTGCTTTAAACATGCCTTGATTACCTTCCCTATGCTATAAACAAACAAATCAAAATTTGTGAACATAGAAAAAACCTGAGGCAACAAACCCATAAAACTGGCCATTCTTACTTCTTAGCCATATATATCTGCATGATAAAGTAAATACTTCAATACTTGAAAAAGAAAGGAAATAATTTTATAAATATCAAAATATATAATCAAATTACATTTATATAAAATATAATACACACAAGATCAGAGGAACCACCAGCTTCCCTGATAATCCATAAATAATTATCAAAAACATAAAAACTTGCCATCTCATTTTCCCAAGGAACAACCTAATTGTACAAATATTATATTACAACCACCACTTGATTTGGAGAGCTAAATTCAATTATCTGTCTAATGTTTCTCCAAGGCTTCATCTTCTGAAACTCATGTATCTTCCCATGTACAACACAAAACCATGCATATATTTTCACAGGTCACAAATGCTCTTCTGCGGTATAATGAAATGAACTGAACCGACCAGGCTAGATGGGAAATCCTAGGGTTTCGGCATAAAATTGTTGGAAATTACAAAACCTGTCGAGTTGATGATGTCATATATATGCCAGAGAGTTCCGGTCTAGATCAGGTTGTGGCCGACCACGAGTTGGTGTGGGTGGTCTTTGGATGTTTAGCTCCTACAGGAAACCAGAAATAAGACGGGTGGTCCAGTAATTATAAGGCTCGTGAAATTTGTATAGAAGTAGCAACCGTTTTTACCTGCATCCAAGTGTCGTCCCCGACACGTTCTGGGGATGTCTCGGGTGACTGAAGGGGAGGTGGCAGGGGATGAATCAATTTTGGAACCACAACCAATCCTCTTCCCACGACAAGTATGGCCCCGGCATTGTTCGCCGTACCTGTATTCAAATGCCAAATTAGGCCGCTACAGGCGGTAGCATAAAAGGAGAAAGCTAAGATTAGAAGGTTTTTCACACTCGAAGCTTTTTACTTACCACAGTAATTTGTGGCGGAGAAAAGAGTAATCAATTGCCCCTGAGCAAATCGTTCAAACCCATCCATGACGCATTCGTGAGCTCTTATGATTAGTTGTAACTTATTTCTCTTGCAGAAGTCTGTCACTCGGTCAGGCTGCATATAAAGGCGTCAAACATACATTAGCAAGTGACATATATATATTTTATGGAGCAAACATCATAATACTCTCAAATTTAAGCGATGACTTGAATGCATACCCCGAAAGTGACGAGACCAGGCCCTCTAGCATTTGGTCTCAAACCCTCGACGCTATCATTTTCTGTAGGATCAGACCTGCATATACATTATACAAATGCCATAAGGTGATGGAATGTCAACAAATGTTGTAAGATGAATGAATCGGAGCATACCATAAAAGATCCATTAAAATAATGGATCCAGCATCCATTGTTATGGGCCTCTCAAGCTTCTCTATTTGTTCTACTGAATGTATGGACCTTCCTATGCCACCATGCATACAAATGATTTTCTTCTCGATCAGAGCAGCAAGTGGAAGATAGTTGAAAAGTTGATTGAATCTTGTCCATGCCCAAATCCCATCGTTTTCTCCCTGCAAAACATGTACATGTTATTTGCACGTTCAAATCTATATAGGACTAATATATGCATGTCAATCCTACCATTCTCTCAATACACTCAATGCGGAAGCCAAAGAGAGCATTTATGTCAGCAGCTTCATGATTTCCACGTATCAAGTGAATATTCTCAGGATACTCAATCTGCAAAGTCAATTAACCAAAATACAATCAACTATCCGTAGTAAATGAATAAAGCTATATGATTCGGAATTCCCAAAGTGGAAGCTTGCCTTGAGAGCAAGAAGCAAAGTTATGGTCTCTAAGCTGTGCTGTCCCCGATCAACGTAATCTCCCAAAAACAAATAATCAATATAGCTGAAAAATAACAAAAATAAAGATTAGTAAGTTTCATTTTGCTTAAACATACTCATTTTGGAGAAAGTCAAGGCATTAACCTACATACTAATGTCTGAATGGGACAACAATAATATACCCTCTATCAAATAACACTTTATATATTCTTTGTAGTGTTCACAGTTGAAAGTTCATGAAACAACTTTTTAAAACCCAAATTTCCAGAAGGGGTAGCTCATCCTTCATCACCCATCATGCTCACATTCTACGTTCTGATAATTAAATAATAAATAGAAAATTAACCTTCAATATCATAATTAGAATGGATTTAAAGTTTAACAATCTTCCACTTTACTCAGATTAGTCTTTCTGCTGTCTGAACCATAACAGTAGATTAATCCCCTCTTTCTTATGTCTTAGCTTCAGATGTTGAGGTTACAATCCCAGATCATTAGTAGAGTGGTAGTAAGTAAATGAAAGAATTTAAAACTCTAACGATCTTAAAACAAAATGCAAATGAGAAGTTGCAATTTAGCTTGAATTCCATCAAGCTACACTAGTACGAAATTGAATATCATACTTACGTTATATCTCCTGCAGTGGAAGGAAATCCATATTCATCAAATAGTCGCATTAGGTCACCAAACTGCCCATGAAGATCACCAAATAATTTAACAGGAGCTTTCAACTGAAGAACTGTTGGTTCATGCATAAAGATCTGTTCAGCAGCATAACAAAGCTCGCCGACTTCATAGGAATCAAGGAAAAACCTCCTATTGGCAGGAGCTTTCCAATTCCGTGGCCTAAGCAACGTAGAAATAACCTGCAAGATAACCAATTATAATGAACCACCCCTAAAGATAAAATGGAGGGGACAAATGTGTTGTAGTGCTTGCCTTCTTATGTAATCCCTGGGGAGACTTCTGCCTGGTGAATTTTTTGGCATATGACGGGTCATTATTTGAGGGAATCATTCGTCTGCTCTCATTTTCAAATTGATCCAAAGATAATTGCCTCACCATCCCACCCAGGTTACCTACAGCCTCTTTAGCAACTACAACCTGTAGCAAAAGTAAATTATAATTTTGCATCTTGCCAACAAAAAATCACTCGCGTATTATACAGATGCAGACGTACAGCTCTTGAATGAAGGCGAACGTCTGCCTCAGAATCACTTCCATCTGAAATTGCTTCTGCTGCATGTGAGTTTTCATCAGATACAGATGTTTCTTCGGTAGGAGCAGATGAAGCCTGCACTGCCTGCCAGACAGCATTAGCTGCTTCAGCTTCAGCAGCAGAAGCCTCTCTCAGTTTCTCCATGGAATTTTGGTCCATACTGGTTATCATAACAAAAATGATCCATTAGAAAGCATATAAGCAAGAACCTGACTTCTCACATGAGAGACGGGAAAGAGGGCAGCATGAACCGCAAAATAATACCTTGTGCCACCAGATGAAGGGAGTTCTAGTTCATCATCTGATGCTCCAAAAGATCTTGTATTTTGATTCATTCTGGGACTTGAAAGGGGAGAGGTTCTCTCAGATGTTAATACAGGAGAATTAATATCTGATTGAAACGGTGAGTTTTCTGCGACCAGAAAATCATCAAGCAGCACGTCTGCACAAAGCATCATAATCGATTAATTATGCAACAACACAAATAAAGAAACGTAAGAGACAAAATGAACATAGATATGCTAAAGTGTACAATCCCTTTAATAGAGGAAAAGATAATCTAAGACTACATGGTTTATCACACAAACATGAAACATGCAACGTGGATGTTGGTGCAGCAGAAGATGAATTCAAGTTTCCCTATTGTCCCGTTTTTAATTTCTGATTGCGATCAATTCCTTTCCCCCAGAACATAGAAGCAAATACAGTTTGACCAATTCTAATGTCAGGATTTTTATCACACAAACATGCAACGTGGATGTTGAAGCAGCAGCAGATGAATCCAACTTTCCTTGTGAAATTGTGATAAATTCCTTTTTTCCCAGAACATAGAAGCAAACACAATTTGACCAATTCTGATGTCAGGATTTTTTACTGACATTAAAAATGAAAGTTCAACCTTGATGCAATCCAAAACTTTGCACATACATTACCTCCTCTTAGACCACCATAGATATATATACGAACACCAACAGAAGCGGCTGCATGGCGACAACGACGCATTAACTCTAATGAAGGATCGTATTCCACATGTCCCTTTCCCGCACGTGATGACGTAACAAGCCCATTTCTATCCAACCAAACTCCAGCAGCAGTGTCCAATACTATCAAAATGGAAGCACATCTAAGAGTTAATAATAGGGATTAGAAACATGTTTAAAATAAAACCAGTCATGCTAATGGAAACTGAAAAATTACCTGCTATAGCTGCTTCACCCTCTACTCCACGTCCTCCCCTGAGAACACCTCCAGTGACATGCAACCGAGCACCAACAAAAACCTAGCAGCAGACATTATCACATGCATTAGTCTCAAAAGGGGACAAGTAAAGAGTTAACTTACATTAGACAATACCCAGAACAAAATGACAATTTAAACCTAGTTTCTGAAACTAAACTCTTCACACAGACCATATGTGATAAGCCAACTGAACTTAAACTGTACCCTACTTTAGCTGAGTACCACAGACTTAGAGCTATGACTTACCGCAGCATGTTGATACCTTGGTGAAGGAGACACACCAGGAGCAAGAGTCCACTCCCACTGACCATTCCTATGCATAAGAAGCCCATAAGCATCTGCCAGCGGCTGTAAACATATGTAAAACCAACAAGCCCAGGAATTAAGTCTAAATGAAAAGCATCAATGAAGAAAAATTAATAGTGGACAATCAACAATTTGCATAGTTGTAGCATCAATTTGCATAGTTGTAGCATATGGAGTTGAATGAGTCACATTGCCTACTGATTTATAATCAATCAAGAAGAGGGTAGAGGAAGAGAGAAATGACGGAAACTTCTCTTCCAGTTGCAATTGAAATGATTCGCTTGCATCTAATATATGCACAAGCCCAATTCAAAATAGCAAACGACTGGTTGTAAGGATGGCAACCAATTAACTGCTTTAATTTTCCAAGAACAGAAACAAAACATACCGCGCCAGAAATGTCTCTTCCACCACAAAGCAAAAACATGCCATCTGAGCGAGCACTTGCTGTCGCATACCTACAAAGTTATAAGAAATCAGAATTCAGACAGTAAAAGGATATTGAAGGTTAATTTTTTGGATTATGATGTAACTCCGCCAAGTAAGGTGAAAAAGCCTCCAATGTGGGGTAGTTTATCTTTATGTTTGTCAGAAATTGAGTTACTATGTACTCGACTATCCAAGGAAACTAATAACCACTAATAGATTGAACAATGAGCAATAGTTTAACAACACTGATCAATAGCATTCTGCTCCTACTATATGTGATAACCAGTATAAGGCAAAAATAACGCAACCCATTCTCGCAAATATGACCACTACCTATATAATCCAAGAATAATTTCATAAATACCAAACTAAACATTCCGAAGCTGACAAGTATTTTTTTTTTTTTTACCAAACGCATAAACATAATTTTGGAGCTCATTCCAAATAATTACATTCCTATATGGAGAGATAAATCCGGTAATAAGATAATATCATGCAACTAATAAGTGCATACTTAATGAAAAAATATAACCGAAATTAAAAACTACTTAAACGACCACCTCTTGAAAATAGAAATAAAAAATCCTACCCCAGTTTAGAAAGTGAAACAAAACTGTAGACAATGGATTGATGAAATGAAGATTAATAACTCACATTCTAGCAGAAGGTCTATCACCTTCCGGAGTGAGCTTCTGCCATGCGTATGGTTTCTGGGCAGTATCCAATGCCCAGGCATCGGACAAAACTCTTTTCCCTATAAGAATGTATAATTAATGTTAATAAATTCAGAAACGACAAGAAAATATAATCACCATTCATCCAAACAGCATATCAATAAATGATATTTTGTTACTGTTCTAACGGAAGGGCATTTCAGACAACAAGACAAAACATGTCTAGATACAATATATTGTTAAAATGACGCTGCCAAATATTCTTCAGCACTTCACATTAAAATACTCAAAATTTCCAATTGGGTATCTGATAACTGCCGAAGCACAGCATCATACTCATCAAATAAGTAGCAATTGATAGCTTTCCTCACTTGCTATTAAAACTAAAACAAATGTTCAAATTCATATCAACAAAACATCACATACCATCATTGCCGCTGACAGTCACAAGATATCTCTGGGCAACCAAGTCCATCACATGACCATAGCGAGGACCTGGACCCTGTCCTTGAACAACAACCCTACATTCACAAACGAAAAGAAGTGACTAAAACCCCATCAGGATTCATCAAACCCCCGATCCATTAAACCTCAGCATTGACCACATAAGCTCACCTATGCCACTTGAATTTGTCATTAGTCAAGTCCAGCACATAGAGATCATCAGTGGAATGCCCAGCAGGACCTATGCCACCCTAGCCATTCATCAACCAATACAAATTAATACAAGCAAAAGCTCCAAAAATCCCCATTTCTACTCAAAATTGAGCTTCTAATCACCTGAAAAACAACCATAGTACCAACTGCAGCAGCAGCATGAGCTGCTCTAGGAGATGGTGGATCACCAGCAGGTCGAATTCTGCAACACATGAACAGTTCATCACAGCACCATTAGACCACAGCTTGATACAGAATCCAGTCAATCCACTACAACAAAATCTTCATAAACTTCAGATTTTGGTTACCTAGTCCACTTCCTGGTCAGAACATCATAGGAATGAACTGAATTGGTGACTCCAGCCAACCCTTGATTCCAAATCAACAAACAAACCAACAATTAACAACAATCAAGGTAGCTCTAAAGTGAAGCTGAAGACAAAAACAAAAGAGAAAGCTAGTTACTGATTCCGGGAGCTGAGGAAGCAGCACCACCCTCGATGGCGGTGGCGCCGCCGAACAGAATCAGCCGAGGGCCGTGAGACTTAGTGGCGGCGACGGCGGTGAGAGTGTGGCCGCATCGGGGACCGGGAGCGTCGTCGTCGGTGTCCCAATAGGTCTCCAAGGTCCGATAGGTCGGAGCCGGATGCAACCATGGCTTCGAACCCATCAAGTCCTCAACAAATCAAAATCAGAGCAATCTATTGCTCAGACAATTCAATTAGAAGAAGACGAAGCTGAAGCTGAAGCTGAAGCTGAAGACTAGAAATGAGAGAACCCTAAGACGGATCGGACGATTCGGACCCCGATTTTCTGGTGGGGTCCGAGAAAGGATCCGAATCCTTACAACCCAAATCGCCTTTTTTTATGGGTCCTAAAAAAAATCGAAACTTAGTCTGCGAAACTGAAAGCTAGCTGAGCTAGGTATTGGGCGTTTCGGGGAAGAAAGAAACGAATCCAGACGCGGGTGCGTTGAATTGTGTGCGGTGCGGTTCGGGTCTGTGTAGAGAGTCAACTGTTTTACAGATCAGACAAGAGTGGAAATACCGTAAATGCCCCCACAAAGCACCCCCTTTTGCATTACGGGATCGAGGGTAGTTTAGGTATTTCGAGTTGAGTTTAGTGTACAAAGTACGATGTATACCGATACCGAACAAGCTGTGTTGTTTGTTAGTACCTGAAAATGGAAGTAACATGTTGATGCTCTGTTTTTGTCCGTTGGAGAATATTCAAGGAATCCTATATTGGCCAATACAGGAAATCATAGCACAACCTTTTTAGATAATGGCTGAGTAGAAAAATAGACATGAACTAATTTATATGAACCGTGATGTTAAAATCACAAACAAGCTAATTAAAGCGGCACATAGACGAATATTGTGAATCATGATAGAGCTGACACAACAGGCGATACGTTCACAAACATGAGTGTCTTTGCGTTACCTCCGAGAGAGTCGCTCATTAACATAGTCAATTTGTGAATCTTTGTGAATCACGATAGTAAAATTACATGAAATCAATTGGAGTGATACGTAAACGAATCTTTATGATCGGAACAAGAAAGTTATGATAATATTAAACAATCAATTGGTGAAATCAATAAACATATCAAATAACTGTTTTGACTACTTCACATTCAATTTTTTAATTTTAATATTTTAATATTATTATAAAGTTAAAATAAGTTGAAGAAAGGTGACAGAATTTGAAGATTCCAAATCTTAGAAATTTGAATTGAACTAGTCCCAATCTTCCAATGACCAAAACCACCTCTTTTTCTTGGTCAAGGTTGAACTAAGATTACCACTGTTTTTGAAGCTTTAATGAGTCAATGTCACTCAGAGCAAGAACCTTTATTTTATGGCATTAATTTTATTATTCTTTTTTCCTAATTAGAGCTTGTTTCGTAGCTTATTAACTTTACTGAAAAACCATAAGGGCTAATCGATAAAGAGTTGTTTCTAAAAGTTAGTAATGATCGGTATATTGACGATTGTAAAATTCGGAAGTCAAGTTTCGTGTAATTTCAGTTGTAAAAATGTACCAATTGGACATAAAGTAAATTGGGCGAGAGAGTTTGAATGATATGCATTAAATTACCGAACAAGCTACTAAATCCCTCCGCAACCTCTACATCCCTTGAAAGTTCATAGTATACATATTCAACATTCAGAAACAAAAACATCATTCTTGAACCTCAACATAAAAATACATAATCAAGTCTAATTCTCTATTGTCAAGGTCAAGGTCAAGGACATGGATTAGGAAACCTTGCATGAATCTTGTTAACTTCCTCAACTATTTCCGACGTTAGCTCAACTTTACACGCATCCAGAACCTCCTCGAGCTGCCATGACTTGGTAGCGCCAAAAACAGCACTTGCAACAAGAGGGTTCCTCAGAACAAACGCTGCCATAAAACAAAACAAAGCCCGTAAGAGAGATACTCGGTCACCATCCAAGTAACTCGTTCTTTAAGATGTGTTTTCTCCAAGAAGTATCTTTGGCGTGGCAAAAGTTTTTAAGAGAAAGCACCAATATTAAAGCAGACAGTGACATCCATGTGACTATGTATGGTGGCTTTTACTAGCTTACTAGACTAAGTATGCTCAATGAATGCCGAACCAACTACACCAGATCATTCCGGCTCTGCGGGATGGAAAACAATGATAGCAGATGAAAATAGGAATTGTAACTACTTCTATAACAAGGGAACCGACTTAGACGGCTCTAACAAACTCATGATTACACATGCCACGGGAAATTTTTAAGTCTGATTTGACATATGAAAGGAATAATCACTAAGCTACCGGACTGAATCATTATGAACTGGCGGCATAGTGAACGGAAAAGAAAAAAGAAGACAAAACAGTGTGAAGGTACGATACCAATTGCAAGAGAGACAGGATGTAGGCCATATTTTCTTGCAATGTCCAGATATTCCTAAAAAGGGTAAAGAGTAGGTTAGTGAAAATTGAATACAAGAGACAAAACCAGTGAAAATTGAATACAAGAGACAAAACCAGAGTAAACTGAACAAACAAAATCCTCGAGGCAAGCCCAAGCACACATGCAAACACAGAGTTTAGTGATGAACAATCCCTTGACAGAAACTTATGATTTTGATGATACATAGAAATGTCGGGTGCCCATAAATACGCCACTTCATCATCCAGTTCAAATACATTTGCATATCTCTTTTGAGGAAAAGGAGCTCTCTCCATTATACAATTTGAAATGGTAATCAGATTGATCAAAGCACATGACAGAAATGATTTTCCCACTCAAATTACTAAAGACATTTACCACTTACAGTTACATATAAAATTGAGTATTTTACCAGAACAATTCAACACGAAATTATTGCTACATTTATTATTGTTATCTTGTAACGGCAGACAGAAACAAATTTATAATTATAATTGAGAACAGCACTTTTACCATGGTAGCAGCTTTTGTGATGTTATTGGACAGGCTGTATCTGGATTCGCCTTCTGAATACCGTCCTGGGGAAAATAACAACAATCAACATGAGATGCCACAAAAATAAATCATGTCATGAACCATTTTATCATAGTTATATATAGAGAATTACAACATAGTAAAGAAGTAAACAAGAATCTTGACACCCAACCTTTAAACAGATTCAACCGAGCATCGGTTGGAGCACCATCAGATGCAAAGTACTTGCCAGATAGTATGCCCATTGCCAGGGGACTGTAAGCCAATAAGCCGATCCTAAGAATAAATAAAACAACAACAATGGATAAAATTAAGAATGCAGTTGAATGTAGTACATATGTTTTCGTTCATAGCAGGATCTCCAAACAACAAGACTGCAGATCCATGAGATCAGTATATTTATTCGAAGGGCTAGCATATGCATTTTCCATTTAAGTGCAAGGTTGTCTCATAATCTCAACTCTCCACAAGCAAAACGCTACCCACTAATAAAGAGAAACCCTTCCCCTAAGTGCCTCTCCTATGTGGCAATGTCCTAAGCTGAAACCATAAATCATATGTTTCCTTTTGCACCATTGAAAATCAGGTACATGTATATGACACCTTTTTGTTGTATCATTCTAGTGCCTATATTGGGACAAATACTGAATTTCATATAAAATACAATTAAGAATGTGTATTAGGCCAATAGCAGATTTGGAAGATGATAGTTGCCAAAAGTCAAACGGCCAAAGCATGTTGATTTCCAGGTTCCAATAATATAATTATCTTACTCACTAGTATACAGATACTGCAAAAGGCTGTAAATGCAAAAACAAGAATGTAGAAATTAGCATTTGTAACTAGAAAGGTTTTAAAACTCTAACCACACTCGCCAATGAAATGATATAAACGTCTGTTGTACCTCTCATGATGACAGCACTCAGCCAATGCAGAATCAAAAGTTCGACATAGCAGGCTGTATGAGTTCTATAACAAAGACAATAATTGCACATTTAGCCTCAACAAGAATAACCTAGTAAGAAGACGAAAAGAATGCTGATAAAAAAAACGACACCAGGAAGGCTCACTAAATTTTTTTATCCATACAACCTGCACAGATACTATCCTAGGATAGATAGCGGCCTTCTCAGCAACCTGAAGGAACTTCATTAGACCATATGGTGTTTCATTACTCAGTCCAACATATCTTATCTACAAAAGAAATGCACAAGTCACTTCAATGTTGTGGTAGCGAATAATCACAGGAAACGAAACCCAGATATAACCACTCACTCACTTTTCCAGCATTAACAGCACTGCCAAGAACATGAAGTTGTTCCTCTGTACTAATTGACGCAAACTGCCTCGTAGGATCGTATTCAGTCTCTCCAAACATGGGGACATAGCTACAAATCACAACCATTTAGAAAAGGAAAGCCCTTAAACGTATAATGCCTATTTGTACATGCATATACTTTATTTGAACGATTATCCCAAATTAAAAGGAAGGATCCACATACAAACCGATCGGGCCAATGAATCTGGTAAAGATCAATATAATCTACTCCCATCCGAAGTAAACTGCACCAAATTAAAAAAGAACCCATAAGAACACAGCACAATCTACCATACATCCTTCTCAGGAATAACATCTTTACGGGCATCTAAACATGCATGTTACAAAGTGGCAACTAGAATGAACCTATTGTCAATGGCCTCAGTAATATTGCGGGCATCTAAACATTCAGGTCCATCACGAATCCAAGTCATTTGACCAGATGGTCCGGCAACCTGAATCGAGAGCAGTCAAAATGAATCAACCCGAGCATAGCAAACAAACAGTGATAATTTTTTCTTTGAATTATTAGCCAACACAATCAGTAACACTACAAAACAATCAGAGACTAAGATTGAGGGTAGAGACCTTAGTGGACAAGATTACACGGTCCCGAGGAATATTGTACTGTCGAATCCAAAGGCCAAGGTACTGCTCGCTCCTGCCATGAGTCTGGGCTCGTTGAGGAACTGGATACCTGAAATTTCAGAGGTATGAGCATAGATACACACATGTAAACAAAAACGAGGTATGAGTTATACATTTCGGCGGAGTCGAAGAAGTTGATTCCAGAATCGAACGCTTGTTGGAGAAGGCGAAAGGATTGAGACATGGAGTTTTGTTCGCCGAACGTCATTGTTCCTGGAAAGAAAGCTTCGTGATTCCATAGCAAAAAGGAAAGAAAAAAAAATATGAGAAAAAATGCCAAAAAACCTAAACAGAGCCTCGAAACTGTGAGATTGGGCGCGAGGTTGAAGAAGGGAACAGCCATTTTCGTTTCACTGAGAAATTCCAAATTTGGACGATTTGGCGGATTTGAGAATAAATTTGAGATAAGAAAACCTCTGAAATCGAAAAAAAATAGCAAAAACTGGAGATGCAGGGGATCGAACCCTGTACCTCTCGCATGCAAAGCGAGCGCTCTACCATTTGAGCTACATCCCCATTTGAACGTTAATTCACAAAAATCTTGTTTTTACAGTTTTCATATGTCAACAAAAACAAGACATTTCCTGTTCTGAATTTCTTTCCAGAACTCTAATGGGTCTGTAATCTGTATATCAGAGCTTGTTGGGTTTTTTTCACTACTCGAATGGGTATACAAATTTTCAACCCAACAACTTGAAAAATCAAAACTTGCAACGAATTGTCGAACAAATATGTCAGTTGAAATTGGAGCTAATCAGAGTAAAAATGTGCAATCACGAAAGAAGAATCTGACAAAAATGTAAGCAAATATAGAGGATAAACTTTATATAATGATTTAGAAATTTCATGGGGAGTGGATGAGACAATTATTATCCAAACGAACCAAAATTCCCATGAAACATCCAATGAATTTACAAAGAAGGCAATTACAAAACTGATGGAACCTTTTGTTTTAAGCAAACATATAATAAAACTAAAAAGAAATAGTAGCAGAAAAGGCCTAAAACTCTTGCGATGCAGATCCAATCTCTCCCTTTCCCTTGCCCGTCTTCTTCGGCAAGAGGTTTTGGTGAATATTCGGCAACACACCTCCATTAGCAATGGTGACAGCGCCTAGAAGCTTGCTCAACTCTTCGTCGTTTCTCACAGCAAGTTGAATGTGCCTCGGAACTATGCGATTCTTCTTGTTGTCCCTCGCAGCATTCCCAGCAAGTTCCAGAACCTGAAAAAATCAAATTACATGCCATCAAATTTAACAAGCAAACAAATTCAACAGATCAATTCGTAATCGAATCATAAAATCACTATTGTAAGATAATTAGGTCATAAAATTAATCCCCAAAACAGCCAAAAGTAGTATCCACAAAATCACCGATCACATTTCCAAATCGATGATCGTGAAACGTACCTCGGCGGCGAGGTACTCAAGAACAGCGGAGAGATAGACCGGAGCGCCGGCGCCGACGCGCTCGGCGTATTTTCCGGCTTTGAGGAAACGAGCGATACGGCCGACGGGGAACTGGAGACCGGCCTTCTGAGACCTGGAGACGGATTTTGAGGACTTGGGCTTGCCTCTGCCACCCTTGGTTGATCCTGCGGAACTCATTGCGATCGGCTATTGGTCACTGAAATGGAATCTGAAACCCTAGAGACGACGAAGAAAATTGGGGATTGTGGCGCTCTGAGAAAATCTGATTGTAGGGGAGGAGCAAGGAGAGGTTATATAAGAAGAGGTGAGGAACACGTGGGAGCGTCATATTGGTAGAGAGTAGCGGGTTAGGATTGCCAGCTTGGAATTCAATACGTGGAGTTGTTTAAATATTTGCGGTATCAAATTCATTCAAACCTAAATACAATGTTTTGCGCTACAAATTTACGTTTAGGCGCCAAAACCAATACATAGAGACGACGACGTTCTATATAGAAAGCCAACGACAGGTTGTATGTGTCCCAGACTATGGTTAAGATCCACTTCGCATTTGGGTCATTGGATGTGCTTGTTCAATTTCTAATCGGGACATAAAATCCGGACCAGACCAAACCTAGACGGTTTGAACCGTTAGATGTTAGAGGCGACAATTTGTATATTGGATTGAAATTGTTCATAGTCAAATTTATACAAATGAATACAACTCTATATGAGTATCAAAAAATTGGTTAAATCAATATAAAATTTTGAATTACCGCAATCTCGAATGAAACTATCAATGCGATCCAATATATCAATAAATTCTCAATTTAATTTAATTCTCGACAAGTGAATTCAAGACATACAAACATTTTACAACTCACATCTTATCCGTCCAAATAGAAGTAGTTATCAAGCAAATGTTCATCAATTCAAAATTCGATCAAAGTAACTATACTAAACACTAATTTCGTGTTAGAGTCATTTCCAAAGTAACAATTATACATGTAATGTTATTCACCATTAGTGACATGATCGAAAATTTAATTTAGTGCACAAATGAAAGCAAGGTACCTGAATTTGAATAGCATTTTCAAAAACGAAAGAACAAGAACAAATGGGACAATTTGAGGCTAAACATCCAATTCTTGCATTGATTAGTGTTTGAGGATATACACAAGAACAGACAGAATCAGTACAAGAAACCTATGATTCTATCACCAGAGAACAAACCCAAAAAATCAAAACTCTAAGGATCCTAGCTTTTACAACCAAACACAAACAAATCAACAACCCCTAAAACTCCTGAGACGCAGAGCCAATATCAGTCTTCCCTTTCCCAGCTTTCTTCGGCAACAGATTCTGATGAATGTTGGGCAAAACGCCACCGTTCGCAATCGTCACAGACCCCAACAACTTGCTGAACTCCTCATCGTTCCTCACCGCCAGCTGAATGTGCCTCGGAACGATCCGGGTCTTCTTGTTGTCCCTCGCTGCGTTTCCGGCCAACTCCAGAACCTGAAATGGAAAATTCAGAACAAATTAATTTTCCAGGAAACCAAACGGAAAATTTCACATTTTGCAAAATGGGTATGAGAGTGGAGACAAACCTCGGCGGCAAGGTACTCGAGAACGGCGGAGAGGTAGACCGGTGACCCGGACCCGACTCGCTGAGCGTAGCGACCCTTTTTGAGGTAGCGAGCGATTCGGCCGACGGGGAATTGGAGACCGGCCTTGAGCGACCTGGAGACGGACTTGGTGGCCTTGGATTTGCCTCTGCCGCCGCTCTTTGCGGTGGCTCCGGTGGTCTTGGTGGTTGCTGTGGAGCTCATGGTGTGATCTGGGTTTTGGAGAATTTGTGGAGATTGGTGGAGAAGCTAGTGAATGTTGTGAGGATTGGAGGGAATTGGTTTGGTTTAAATAGGAGAGGCGGGTGAGTGGAATGGAGGCTTGTGATTGGTTGAGTGGGTTTGGTGCGGATCGCCAGCGTGGCAGGGTGTTTTGGTTTGATTTCCAGGTGGCGCGAGAAATTACAACTTTTTTGTATTTTGAGAGAAAATGGAGGTTGGTTAAATTTGAAGCTCAAATTTTGATAAGCTAGATTGGTAAATATGGTTTCATTGAGGCTTGATCTTGGTTATATTGTTTCATGTTTGAGTCCTAAGACAAAATAATTTAAATTTATCTAAATGTCATCCTGTTTCTACAAAATATAGCTAGCTTTAAATTCTAGTGCAATTTAGGTGTAATCATGTTCATGAATAGTGTTGAAGTGAGCAATGTTAATACCTTGTTAGATGGATAACACATTGTTGTCATGAATATGTGATATTATTTAAAATGTAGGTAGTAGTTGGTGAACCATTACTTGTACAAACTCACTTGAGAATCAATTTATATTTATAATTTATACAACATAAATAGATCTCAAATGGCAAATGTTTTTATGATATTCATCACTTCATATTATCATGGTTCTTTACTTAATTCATATACTTGACAAAATTAAAACGATATCCTCATATTACTTGTAACGGATGTCGTTGATTATGCCACGAATCTATGATAAGGATGTGAATGACCATAGTAAGATATGTCTCTCGTAATAAATGATAGTGAAATTTCAAGCCTATTGGTTGATTTGTGTTATGAATTGGTCCACTCAAACAAGTTAATGTACATTTCAAAATTTGTTTGGTTGAATGATATACTTCAAAATCAATAAATGAGATAGATGAAACTATACGAGCATGACAATCAATTGCTTGTGTTTTAATATTGATATCATGAACAAAGAAATATAAGTACACACGCATCATTTACCGATGATTGACTTTTCACAAAAGTCTCATAACTTGATGAATATTGAAGTACGAACATGATTGTTACATGTACCTTGATGCATGTATATTGCATGTAGCATACGTTGCCAAATTATAGTCATGTATTGAAGGAGGATGACATGGACAAGGGCTTGGCTCGTGGCGAGAAAGAAGGAGTCGGGTAAGCGAGTTAAATGGATCATGCATAATATAGAAAGGAAAAGAAACAAATGATGTGAAAGTGAAGTGACAACACACCATTGTTGTAGCTCTGATGTTTATATTGATATAAATGGTATGTTTTTGTTGGTTGGTTGAGTAATGATAAATTATGTAGTGCGATATTTATATCTAATTATTATTTATGGAAATGATTGTTGCATGTATCTTGATGCATGTATATTACATGTGACATACGTGGCTAAATATTGTCATGTATTGAAAGAGAATGACACGGACAAGGGTCACTCAAAACAAAGCCGGGTTTTAGCTCAAACTCAACATGAATCCTCAGTTGTCTCTTGTGGCTAAGTATGCACTATGTCATCTACATGTAATATACATGCAACAATCATTTTTCATTTAAGTATTAGTAGACGTCATTCACAAGTGATTCTGACGTTTGACATTACTAGTTGTCATATTTACGAGATCATGTGAGGTATCATTAAATGAGTTCTCATGAGATTATTCTTGTTTCAAACCTATTATCCCACCACAACTTTGATATATCGATTCAAAAATCCATGTCACACCTCTTTCATAAATTCCAAATTATTGACTAATTCTCAAGGGTTTCAAAATTATATAATGATTATTATATTCACACAGTTGTAGAGTTCATGTGTAGGAGATTGTGTTACTCATGTAAATCATCTTCAAACCAACTAAACTAACCGTCTGTCCTTCACAATAACTACCATCTGTGATCTCTGTAGTACAAATCCAAAGTTAATCACAATTACTCATAACACAATTCTCATTATAAGTTTATAACAGCATTTTTATCAGTCCATTTCTGGGATTAGCAACCTTAATTCTCCTTAATCCTCATCTAATGACACTGAACATTACAGAACTATATACAAATTACAAAACGGACCACAAAATAGTTCAAAGTTTTCAATTTCGTCCCTAGCTCCGACACAACCGGTGAACCAGCGACGGGTGGCTCTGGAACGAGTCCAGCCCAAACGGCGGCACCACCGCCAGGTCCGCCACACCCTTGGCCTTCAGGCTCTTCACATTGGGCTTAGCTCGAGCTCCATGCGCGATCAGCACCAGAGCCACCGGCGCGTGGCCCACCTCCACCGCCAAATGCAGCGCCGTGTACCCGTCGTCGTCCACCGCATCGACCAACGCGCCGTGGCTCAGTAACAGCTTCACGCTCTCCACGCGCCCCTTGAACGCCGCCCTGTGCAGCGCCGTCCACCCGTTCTGGTCCCGCCCGTCCACCTCCGCCCCCTCCGCCACGCAGCTCTTCAGGCCGTGCACGTCGCCGACACGCGCCGACCGGTGAAGCACGTCGCCGAGGTGGAGAATATCGAACAGCTCCGAGTGGCCGCCGTCCATCGCGACGGCGAAGGCGGTTTTTCCGTCGACGTTCACGGCGTGTTTCATGTAGGCTGAGCTCTCCAGCAAGCACTCCACGGCCGGCGCGTGGCCTTCCGCGGCGGCGTAGTGGAGCGGGCTCCACCCGTTCCGGTCGACGATCTCGCAGCTCCCGCCGGCGGCGACGCAGAACCGAATCGCCTCCACGTGGCCGCGAACCGCCGCGACGTGGATCGGAGTCCGTCCACCGGAATCGACCGAATTCACGTCGATTTCACCGAACCCCGTCCTCAGAACCTTCATCAAATCGACCCTGTCCATCGCCGCCGCGTCGTGAAACACCCAATCGCTCGAATTTTCGATTGTTCCACCAGAAGCGATCAAAACCCTAACCACATCAATATCCCCAGATCGAACAGCCAACGACACCATCGACCTCCCGTCCGCGTCCCGATCGTTCACATCTCCGCCGGCGTCGATCAAAGCGCTCACCAGATTCGCGTTTCCACCTACTATCGCCGATCGCAGCAACGCCGTGAGCTGAGACCGATCGCATCCGGAAATCGCTCTCTCCAACAAAAGGTCAATTTCTGGGATTTGGGTATGGTGAGATATGAGATGTTCAACAACATGGGGACCTACGAAATTGATGGGTAAGATTGCGTCCTTAAAAACATGTGGCCCTGGTTTGGAGAACAGTCGCCGGAGATCGTCCTGCTGGGCTTTTCCGGTCGGGAGCATCGACGACCGGACGAGGATCGTGGGATGAATTTTACTCATCGGAGGCTGATCGGACGGCTGAGACAGAATCAGTGTATAGGATAGAGAAGACAGAGGTGGAAGAATTGAAAATGGGTGCTGAAAATGGAGGAGAGATGGTTCTGTGGTGGTCAGAGACACTGCAACAGACATGGTGTGCATGAGGTTGGTTAACCGGAACGTTGTGGTACACTTCTGGCCTCTCTTGAAGGCCATGTCGACTTCCTTCACATCCGGCTTAACGAGTCTGTCCATTGCAGCTCGGGAGATGGAAATGGAATTGGTTCGATAGATAGGAAAGGGAAGATCACGAAGAAGACGAAGAAGGAGACGGTGAGATGCTCTTTTTCCTTGTCTTCATATATGAAATCATCATTGTCAATATTTAACTCATCAGTTGAGTAGTAAATAATGGAACAATTGTATTGTTTATTCGTCGGTTTAGGTTGTAATGTGGAGTGGAGGAGAAAGATTGCGACTTTTGACAATGAGAGAATGGAGAAGAAGTCGTTCATGAGCTTGTTTGAACATGAAGTGTTAATAGTCTCAAGGAGGATCAGTGAGGTACTTTCTGTAGTTTTGTTGGTGAAACATCAACATCTTCAATTTGTTTATCAAATGGTAATTTTCTAGAGCTTCTTTGTAGGACCATGTTGATTTGATTTTCTTTGGGTTGGACCAGTAGGAACAGACAACTAGTTAGTGTGGCCTCATCTAATTTTATCGTATTCTATAGCATAGAATTGACCTGCAATACAGCGATGGTATGAATCCGTAAAAGTTGTCTTAAACTTTCAATCTTATTCATTCATTACGTTGTCGGTCATCCACTAGATTTTCACTGCTTCAGAAAGGTTCTCCTTGCATAAGTGCATAAGGGCCAGAAATTAACATTTCATACATGTTTCAAATCCTATTTTATCCTATACTATTGCATAGAGTTGACCAGCAATACAGCGATGGTATGAATCTGTAAAAGGTTTCTTAAACTTTCCATCTTATTGATTCACCACGTTGTCGGTCATCCACAAGATTTTCACTGCTTCAGAAAGGATCTTCTTGCATTAGTGCTCAAGGGCCAGAAATTAACATTGCATACATGTTTCAAATCTTATTTTATCCTTTTCTATTGCATCGAGTTGACCTGCAACACAGTGATGGTATGGATTTGTAGAAGGTGTCTTTAACTTTCCATCTTATTCATTCACCACGTGGTCGGTCATCCACTAGATTTTCAGTTTTTCACTGCTTCAGAGAGGATCTCCTTGCATTAGTGCTCAAGGGCCAGAAATTAACATTGCATACATGTTTCAAATCTTGCTGTCTTCAACTTTCCATCTTATGCATTTATCACGTGCTCAAACATCGACTAGATTTTCACTGCTTTATGATGGATCTCCTTGCATTAGTGCAAGGTAAGGTTAAGCTTTTAGTTTCGTTGGTCCTCTACAGGGGCCGAAGCTAGAATTGCCTACATGCTTATAAGATTCAGTCTTGCAAATGAAATATTGCAATAAGAAATTGTTTTAAGGTTCTTTGTTTAGAATTCTATCTGCCTTTTGTGTGTGTATTAGATTTTTTTAGCTCTTGACGAGAGCATGATATTAGTAAATTGTGACCTCAATGAACAGAGTTCCTAGAAGTTGCATCAGATGGCTGCTAATAAACAAACTCCAAATTGCAAAAAGGTCAATAAATTAGAAAATACTTATTAGCTTAATTATTAATTAGTAAATTATGTTGTTCAAGTCACAGTCGCTTGTTCTTTAATGCATTATGCTTGTAACTGTGATCAGTGATCCCGAGTCATTAGTTGATTATTTTTTTCATTGCTGCTTAAATTAGTTTAGGAATAGGCAGCTAGCTTTCTTAATAGTTTATAACATGTTATTTGCCTGAGAAAAAGTCAAGGTTAAACTAAGTCTGCTAGTACTAATAAACTCTTTGCATAAGTGCCAAAAATTATCACTACCCATTAACTGCTGTTAAATATTCACTTACAAATCTACACCATAAAAGAGAATACTAGTGACGAACTGACAAATAACAGAAGGGTTTAGCTTTTGACGACCGGATGATATAAACATTTGTAGAAATAGGAAGAGACCACATGCTTTCAATGAGTGATAAAGATGTTCACAAGGATGATATTATTTATAGAGATACAGTTTGTTAGCTCACTAAACAGGTTTTTCAGTCTTGCATAATTTGAAGTGACACAAGCAATGACCACACTAATAAAAAATTGCCGATTGCTGATCAATAAACTAGAAAATAGGAACTACCTGAATCCATTTAACATATTCTTGTTTTAAATCATGTTAATTAGAGTTTGATGCATGAGAATGTGATCTATGTGTGCTCTATGGTTTATGATTGCGATATTTCAACTGTTAGGAGGACACAAGGCTATGTTTGCTGGCTTATCCTCATCGAGGAGCCAAAGGTATGTAATGATGGAATGATAATATATAAATACACAGTGGAAGACATAATGGAATATAAAAGGATGACAGGGTTGCATAGTGGAAGACATCATATAAAGCAATAACAACATCCATTATCACTAGGGAATATCCGAATATGGATAAATTAATGTCGTTGAGTCCATTTAAGATTTGCAGTACAGCCCAAGAGAAATTCGGGCATGGACTTTTCTTTAGATCTATTATAGATGGTTCGCATACTAGTGCAGTGCTTACTTAGGAAGTTTAGGAAGATACATAAAAATTTAGTTTGTTGAAGTATCAGATTTTGAAAATATGTAGAGTTTTAGATCACATCCTATACCAGTTGGATGCCTCTGCCTAAAATCTTAGGCTTTCGGGTTGGGAACTTTCACATAAGCATTGCATTCGTAATTGCTGAACAATCACTTGAACTATCTGTCACATAAAACTCTCATTGCTATTTGGATACTTTTACCATGGAAGTAAATTTTTCAAGGGAAATTTGTTGGCTTTTCAGGTTGGATATACGCTGTTCAGTCCGCTGCAATAGAAGATCTCAACTTAACTTCGGCAGAGGTCAGTTTAAAAAACAAAATTAATATTTGCAACAAATGTTCTGATCTAGTTCAGTTTTTGTTTTGAAAGATGATCCAGTTCAGTTGAATTACTTGAATCTTTCAAATTATATTCTATAGCATAAGTGGTGGTAGTAGTTGTCAAGTAGTTTACATTACTACATGTACCTCTCTCTTCCCTGTTGTGTGCTGAAGCTTCTACTTATGCCAATGGATTGATCCCAATAACTTGGTCATGTAGGTGAAACATGAAATGTAAGTGATGCAATTTTGGTGCTGGATCTGTATGCTGTTGACAATACATCCAAGCTTTGCTCTTTTTAAATTGTGACTGTTGGATCTTTGTGTTTGAGAACCCAATATTTTTGAAGGATGATGTATGAATCTACATGGCATATTATTTTTCCTTTTTGTGGTTCAAATTTCAAAATTACGATTAAACGGGTAAACATCTATGATATCACCGTTCTTCTCATGAATTTCGGACGCGGAGCACCCGATTTATGACATATTTTATACAATGTTTGAGACGAATAGCATTACACAAAAGTTCAAGTGCTCCTTTAATATGTCTGAAGGTTAACTTAATATTGGAATGAAGCAGAGGGACAGAAAGAAAGAGGCCCATGAGAACCCATTTTAAAACTGGACTCGAGTCCACTGACTTTTCATGCATTGGGTTTTCACTTTTCACATAAAACATTTCTTGTGTTATTTGGTTTGCTTGTTTTGTGAGTAGAGAGCTAAATGGAAGTAAGAACACTCGTCTTAGAACGGAGTGAGTATAACGAAAACCGAAAACCGAAAACCGAAAAAATTCGTAGGCCATTCTGATGCTATACAATTTTTTGGTCAAATGCGTGTTTGTCTATATATATATTCCTATGTCACTATGTGGCATGTATGTTGGTTCTCTAAAAGAGGTGACAAACAAGCTCCAAAACATAAAAACTAATAGTAATTTTGATATATTTTGTGGAAATTATATCACTAAGATTAATTCCAAAACGCACCTAAAAGTGTGCACCAAAAAACAGATCTCTCAACTGAGAGCTTTCTCTCCAAAGAGCTTCCAACCATTAGTTTCTAGTTCATCATCATCTTCATCTTCTTTCTGTACTTCTTCTCTGCTCCTTCTTTAATTTCTCCTAAACCTTGTCTTTGATCCTTTCCCCTCCTTCTTCATAGATGGAGCCATCAAACTTCTGATCACATCACTCTTTCCTTTCTTTTCATTTCACTGTTCTATCTAACCCATAACTCCTCACAAGAAAATCAAATCATATCTTCTATTCATTGCTCTGCAAAATCTAGACCTTTTCTATCACTTCCATTTATCTCTAGACTCCTTTCCCTTTGGGCAGTTGGGCATTAATAACAACCGCCATTTCTTTTTAGCAGTTTGTTTTCATCCTTTCCTAAATCAATTTCTAGTCCAAATTCAAATCCAAAACAAAAAAGCTTTATTTCTTTCTTTCCTCTCCTTGCTTCTCCATTTGTTTCAGATTTCAATGGATTCTGAGACTAACTACAATGATTCTTTCCTGCACCGTCGAGGTTGGAATATTGATATCCCTCCTGATTTAGTATTCGAAAATCAAAATATTCTTGATCGTGGCCTCATCGGAATGTACGTTGATCATCGAGAATTCGACCCAAATTTTCTCCATTCAAAGTTACTGGAGCTCTGGCGTCTTCCTCATGCTTTTGATACTCAAAGCATTCTGCCTAATATTTTTCTCATCCTGTTCTCGGACAACCATGATCACGAATTAGTTCTAACGGATGGCCCATGGAGTATTGATGGCGGACTTCTTGTCGTCTTCGAAGTGCCGTTCAACTGTCGCCCGTGCGATATCTCTCTCCCGCCAACCCCAATATGGATTCAAGTGCACGACGTGCCTCTTAATTATGCTCTGGATATTTTAGCTCTCACTGTTGGCCAAGCAATTGGTCACGTGGTGGAAGTCGATCGCGATCACAGACGACGTAACCGTTGGGGGTTCCCACGTGTTCGTGTTTTAGTCAACCTTAATGAGCCGTTGGTGTCTGGATGCTTCCTTAACCTTCTCGAAGGAGGTCGTACTTGGATAAAATTTCGTTATGAACGGTTATTCAAAATATGCTTCGATTGTGGTCGTGTAGGCCATCCCTGGACCATCTGCCCAACCCCGATGCAACATGCAGAAGAAATCTACCAAAATCGGCTAGCTCACCTAAATTACACTGATTTAAACGATAGGAATATCGTTCATGATCACCGACGTCGGCTTTTCACAGCTGATCTTCGAGCTTTTCGAAACTCTAGGGGAAATCGGTCTACTCGCATCTTCAACAACAACAATGGTTTCAATCCATCTCATCCTCCTTATCATCCGGATGATGTTTATCCGGATGACATTGATCTTTCTTCCAGTGATGTTACTCGTGTTCGAAGGTCTCCAGGTAGAGTTTACTCGCCTCAAGATCGTAATGAAGATCACTTGCGACCGGACCCATTTTATTCCGAGAATACTCCTTCAAGCTCAGACCTTCCCATGGAATCTTATGGAGTATCTCCGGCCGGCTGCTCTCCTCAGGCCCGTTGCACTCAGATCTCATCCCAGACTCTCCATCCAAACAACCCTCCCTCCGGAAACTTCCATATTGGAGAAAGCTCTTCTATCCCGTACAATCCCGAAGCCGGTATCCTGGGAAAATCTCCGACCAGACATCTCTTTCCGACGTGCTCCAACCTCCATGGGATTACGTCTTCTCAACCATGCAACCTACGTCACAATCTGTCAAATCCCACACCTGGCACTCCCCATTACTCAGCACAGCTGGAGACCTCTAACCCTACATCCTCTCTCCAGCCTATCAACGCGGCTTCCGCACATATTAATGACTCAACTGCTTTGGGCTCATTAAATGATCCAAATGAGCCAGCTAGACAAGCCCATTTGTATTATGGGCCGGATATCCCCAGTGACCTCATTATAAATCCTTTGGGCTTTGCTCCTAACCCAGGCCCAATCATCACCCACATTCCAGTACACAGATTGGGTATCAATATTTCATCGTCTTCTTCGACTGATTCTTCCGATAACCGATCTTCTTCATCCGACGATGAGTCTGATTCCGATAGCATCAATATTCTAGTAGGATCTTCTACTTCCAATCGCTCATCTCCGTCGGTTTCTTCTCTAATGGCTGGTTCTTCTCTCTTGTCTCCGACATCGGTTTTGGGAGGTCCGGCTCCCCAAGCATCAACTCCGGTCATATCCTCGACCAGGCTTCAAGTTTCTCTGGACTCCAGTCCTCTTATTGCCCGAGCTTTAACTGATATCATTTCTCCCTCCATCAATCCTGCTTTAGAAGTGGATCTTCAGACGCTGGTGTCGTCGGCTCAGATGCTCTCCCAAACTCCGGCTCTGGGGTCTCCGAATCTGATAGTGACTGAGTCTTCTCCATCAACCAGGAACAGGCTTGTTGGTCGCCTGTCGTCTCCGGCAACTGTATATCGCCCAGCCATTGGTCCTCGTCCACGCCTCTCTTCATCTGATAAAGGCAAAGCGCCTGTTCATCCTGGACTGAAAACTGTTTTCAGCAAAAAATCAATCCGAGGAAAAGATGATTCTGTGATTATTAAATCTGCTTATCCCAAGGAGTGCTTAGCTAAGTCGGTTTCTATGGGATGTCGACCATGTTCCAACATCTTCCCTCACTCGCTATTCTCGACTCCATCTAAAGGAAGCAGCAAGAAACGCCCTTCAACTTCGGATCCGGGCGGGTATCTCATGAAAAGGCAGCGCTCTCCTTCTCCAGACGATCCGTCTGAGGTACATACAAAAGTTTATTTTTTAGATACAATCACTGATTATATGCTTTCTGGGTCTGCCGATGATATTGTTAAAATCAAACAAAAACTCCTGCAACAACAATGTGACTTGGTTGCTGCCATAGGAGGACTTGAGATCTCTGACTCTTCGGGTTCTGAGGAGACTGTCCCTCAACAGTCTCCTAGGTCATTATGATTATCCTTGCATGGAACTGTAGAGGTTTAGGCATCCCTCTACACGTTCGTCACTTGAAAGACCTAAAAAAGAAAATTAACCCTGATTTTATTTTGCTTAGTGAAACTAAATGTACAGTATCTGTAGTTAATATTAAACTTAGTGGTTTAGGTTGGGACTGTTCTTCGGGAGTAGATAGTGTAGGATCTAGTGGGGGTATTTGGATAGGCTCCTTCACAAAAATCAAATGGAATGTATCCTTTGCAAATCCCAACATCTTGCGAATCACTATCTCTGACCCTAATGGAGATTTGTGGGCTTGCTATAGTATCTACGGCCCTCCAGTTTTAGCTGATAGATCTTTATGCTGGGACCATTTATCTTCCCTTTTGTCTGCCTCCTCCATCCCCACTCTCCTCCTTGGAGATTTCAACCAAGTTATCAACTTTGGGGATAAGACAAGAGCTAGAGCCAATGTTCTCCCTGGCGCTGACTCCTTCAAAAATTTCCTCCATTCAAACTCTCTTGTGGAATTTAAGCGAGAAGGATCTAAATTCACATGGTCTAACAATAGATCAGACTCCCATCTAGTCATGGAAACTCTTGACAGAGCCTTCTGCTCTCCTGAGTGGCTCCTTCGTTTCCCTGATTCGGTTGCTAAATCCCTTCCCATTGTTGTTTCGGATCATGGTCCCCTCATTGTCCAAAGCAAATCCAAGTTCTCCAATCACAAGAAATTCTTCTTTGAAAGTATGTGGACCCTTCATCCCCAATGTGAATCGATCATCAAAGATAGTTGGAATTTCCCATTATCTGGTTCTCCGATGTATCGTCTTTCTCAATGGATATCTCTCATGAAATCCAATCTCAGATCATGGAACAGAGATACCTTCCACAAAATTCATAACAAAAAAGCTGACCTAGAAGCTACCCTCGAAAAACTTCAGCAAGACCTCATCAACCCTCTTCCCTCTTCCTACCCCTCTAATTCGATTCCTCTTCCGGATACTATTCAAGCCCTTAAACTTGAATATGAATCAATTTTAAACATGGAGGAAGAAAAATGGAAGCAAAGATCCAAACTGAACTTCAACTCCTTAGGGGACCGCAATACCAAGTACTATCACATTGTTGCTAGTAAGAGAAAAGCTGCTAACAAGATTCACATGATCAAAGATTCTTCGGGCATGTGGGTTGAAAAAGATCAAGATATATCCTCAGTCCTTTCCTCTTTCTTCATTGCTCAATATCAACCCCCTATCCTCACCAGCGATAGAAATGCTCAGATTGATTTTGTCTCTGACAAGATTCACCGAACCTTATCTGAATCCCAACAAAGAGAGTTGGATTTACCCTTTACAGCTGATGAAATTAAGATTGCTGTTTTTGAGTTGGGAAGTCATAAATCCCCGGGTCCTAATGGCATTCCTGGTATTTGCTATCAAAAATATTGGACTCATTTGAGTTCGTCAGTTACCACAACAATTTTGTCCTTCCTTAATTCTGGCTTCATCCTCAAAGACCTGAATATAACTTACATCTCTCTGATCCCAAAAGTGGACTCTCCCCAGACTCCGGCTGACTTTCGCCCTATTAGTCTTTGCAACTTTAGTTACAAAAATGCTTCTAAAGTCCTTGCAAATCGATTAGAAAAGGTCATTAGCAGCCTTGTTTCCCCAGCTCAGAACGGATTCATCCCCGGCAGAAAGATTCAGGACAACATTATCCTTGTTAATGAGCTCCTGCACACAATCAAGAGAACTAAAAAAGGAAAAATTCTGCGAGCTGGTCTCAAAATGGATCTCTCTAAAGCCTATGACAGAGTCCGATGGGACTACCTGATGAAAATTCTTCATTCCCAGGGGTTTTCAGAGAAATGGTGCAAGCTGATATTCCAGTGCATTTCTACTGTTTCTTTCTCTATTCTCGTTAATGGGAAGCCTTCCTCCTGGTTTCATCCAAATCAAGGTCTTAGACAAGGAGATCCTCTATCCTCTTATCTCTTCCTGTTAGCTGCGGAAGGTTTTTCTGTTCTCCTGGAAGAAGCTGAAACTCAAGGATCGATTAAAGGAATAAAAATTTCCAGAAATGGTCCAGCGATAAATCATCTCCTTTTCGCCGATGATTCCTTCATTTTCATTCATCCCTCGATTGATTCCTGTCATCACCTTAAAGGCATTATCTCCTCCTTTGAAAAAGCATCGGGGCAGATGGTTAGTCCTAGCAAATCTGAATGGTTTTTCAGCCCTAATACTCCGAGAAGGTTTGTTCGCATCTTCCAAGGTCTTCTTCACTTTAAAGTTACTACCAATCCTGGTAGATACCTTGGAATTCCGGACATAGGAGTTGTTTCAAAAAGACAAATGTTCGCTTTTCTAAAATCTAAAATCGAGCAGAAACTTCAAGGTTGGAAATTAAACTTACTATCCCAAGCGGGCAAATTGATCCTCATTCAATCAACCTTGAACTCTCTTCCGGTCTTCATAATGAATCTCTTCAATATGCCTAAGTATTTCTCCAACTGGTTAGATGGTTTTTTAGCCAAGTTTTGGTGGTCAAAGTCTGGGTGCTCCAAAGGAATTCATTGGATCAAGCGCAACATTTTGTCATGGCCCAAAGGTAGAGGTGGAATCGGTCTGAAAAACACTGCCTTGTTCAATCAAGCCCTCTTAGCCAGACAATTCAAACGGATCCTTAACAATCAAGACAGTCTGGTTTATAAAGTTCTGGTGGCTAAGTATGGGATTAATAATTCTTTGTGGAATACATCGATTAAAAATCCTAGTTCTTGGATTTGGAGAAGCTTGTGCAAAGGTAGAGAGCTCCTTATGGGTAATATGATCTGGCAGATTGGTAACGGTAAAACCATCAGAATCTTCAAAGATTCTTGGATTCCCGGGGAATCCTTAGATCAAATCAACTCCCCCTCCCTTTCAGAATGGGATAAAGTTGATTGTCTTATTGATCATGATTCTAGAAGTTGGAAAGATGGTTTCATCAGTTCAAATTTTCTTCCCCATATTGCTGCAAAAATTTTGTCCATCCCTCTGCCAAAAAGAGGCTTTCTAGAAGACAAACTCATGTGGACTGATTCAGCTAACTTCAACTTCTCAGTCAAAAAAGCCTACGATATTGGGATCTCCTCTCTAGCTAATCAACCGACGATCCCTCCTTTGCAGATTCCTTGGAAGAAATTGTGGGTTTCTAAGATTCCTGAAAAGTTCAAAGTTTTTTGGTGGAAAATTAGTAACTCAGCTATTCCAACTGCTCTCTCTCTGTTCAAGAGAAAAATGGCACATTCCCCTTTATGTTCTCGATGCCAAAGTCACAATGAATCTGTGGAGCATCTCCTCTTTCAATGTCATCTAAGCAAAATATGCTGGTTCACCTCGCCTTTGGGATTAAGATCTGACTCAGTTAGCTCTGTCGCTGATTGGCTTTCTGGAATCCTAGACAAAACTAAGGCTGCAGACAAGGACTCTCATCATCTTTTATTTTGGTGTACAGCTCTAATTTGGGAAATTTGGAAAGAGCGCAACTCAGGATTCTTCAATGGAGATCCCTTCAGTGTTGGGAAAGTCCTTTCCAACGCTAACTCCCTTGTGAAGGATTTTAGTAATTGCTACGATGAAGTTAAAAGATTTCTTCCCGTAAAGCATCCTACGAATAATCAAACTTTCT
>JAYMTF010000695.1:0-31577 GCA_036897485.1 Pelargonium nanum | reverse complement strand
CTTCTATATCCCCCCCCCCTCCCCTACCCGACGGCCCTCCATCACCCCCCGAGCCACCCCCAACACTTAGCGCCACCACCAGTTGTCTCGTACCCTTCCCATTATTACCCGACCCAACCCCCTCGGTACCCTTCAACCCTTCATTGTCTCCTACTGTTCTACCCTCACCGACACCCTCCCCTATGTTCTCTCTCCCTGCCATCTCACCATATTGTTTGAGATTGAAAGAAAGACTCTCAACCACTTCTTTTCTTATCCTTATACCTCTCCCTACCCCATCCTATCATTATATAGGAGCCCAACCACCACCCTCCTCTACTCCTAATCCTCAACATGACCTACCTACTACAATCTTAATCACCGCCCAACACCCCAATAGGAGACAACCACTTGTAATTCTGCCGAAACCCTAGACGAGAGAAACCCTAGACAAGAGAAATCCTAGGCGAGAGAGAAGAAGATCACACCAATTAATTACTATGTTTTATTCGTAATTCTTTAATTATTTACTTTTAAATATAATATAATTAAAGATATTACAAATATATTTTTCTCTCACGTGCAACGCACGGGATAAAAATTAGTTTTAATGAAAAATTAAACGATCTCTAGCTGGAAATATTATTTTGGATCCAAATATAAAATATAAAATTTCATTAATCATTTTGAGCCCGAACATTATTGTTCAAGACTTCAAGTCCATTTTGACTTTTTTTTTGTTTCCCTTCAAAATTTCACTTTGAAGTTGCTTAGATCTTTTGAAATGTGATGCAAAAACTCCTCTACATCCAATCTTGGTAAAAAAACTCAATTTTGTTATTGAATTTTTGTGCATGGACCCAATTTAGTCTCTTAATTTTCTTAAAACCTAAACCAGTATCTAAAATTTCAAATATGAATTCAAAATGGTCCATTGCTATTAATTTATCCGTTAAGTGGTATGACGTGAAATTTAAAATATATTAACTAATTATCATTTTTTAATAATTTTGATGACATGGTGGGTCATGTGTTGGTCATGTGAGTTGTTTTATACAACTGGACCGTCATGTCAACAAAATAATTGAATAGAAATAATAATTTAATATATTTTAAATTTCACGTCAGATTGCTTAACGAAAAAACTAACAAAAAACCTATGGGTAGTGGTGCAGTTTGCAACACAAGCTGTGTGAGTGGGAAGAGCGCTTGCGTTCGATCCCCGCTCAACACACTCATGGGGAGAGGTGAAGGCTTTAACTGTGAACAAACCTCGAATAAGGATTAGTCTGAGTGTTGGTAAAACGGCTTAAAGGTGCCAATCGTAAATGTGCGAGCCCGCTCAGAAACCCCATGATATAAACTGAAAAAAAAAACTAACAAAACCTAATGATAATGAAAACATATTTAAAAGTTCATAAACTTTTACGTTCATAAAAGTTCAGACGACAAATTAGCTCTTTTATCTATCGATAGTCATATGCTTATTCATTGCAAACTTAAAAAGAAGTAACAGGTGATGAACCGTCTTTTAGTCGACGTGGCAAAATCAGAGCCGTAAGCTTAACCATCAGTCAGTCGGAGCTCGGCTCTCAAACTGGCCAAATGAAACGCTGTCGTAGTAATCTCTCCTAGCTCTATAAATTCATGCATTCCAAATCGGATCACCATTTCAAATTTCCCTCTCTCGCGCACACACCAAATTTACGCTCTGTACCAGACTTTCTCTACAGCAACGAAAATGCTTTCTGCTCTAAAGCAAGTGCTATTCTCTATATACTGTTACTCGTCGTCTATATTCGGATCACATTGCTATACACAACACTTATACCTAACTATTTTGTTGTTGTTGTTGTGAATTTCTGCTTGTGATGGAGCGCAGAGCCGAAGACCAGGGCCAGTTGCAGCTCATAGAGAGAGAAGACATTGATGATGAGGAAGACTTGTTTGAAATGATCGACAAATGTAACTGCATAATTTTTTCTATTACTTCTGTTTCCGTTTCATGATTTCTAGTTCCTTCTTCTTTTTTCAGCACAAATTAATTGTTGGAGCTTGATTTATTCCCGTTTTGTTTCGTTATTCGTGATTGTGCTCTTTTGATTTTCATGAATTTGCTTAATTCTGCGAATATTTGAGAGAGTTTTCTACCGGATCGAAGCTGTGCGCTCCATTTCTCGGCATTAGATGTGAAATTTCCCAGGAATTTTTATTAGTTGTGAGTTTGTTGAATTTGCTGTTTAACCTGTTGATGGATCCGATCGTTATTTCACGATCTACGTTACTTCACCTCCACTGTCGCACTGTTTCCGTTCATTCTCAAGTATTCTGGGTTTACACATCAATTCATCCAAATTGTCTGAGTTTGAGTTGCTTCTGCTCAGTTGGTGATTTGAATTTTGATGAATCTGTTTATTATTGAAAGTATTTGAGAAGCCGTTTCACTGAATTTTTATTGATCTCTATTTTGACATCAAATTTGGATTGTCGCCAAATGGCCTTGTTCTATGTATATGATTGAGTTCCTGGTAGTTGATCGGTTTTGGTCCAAACTCTGTGCATTTTGCATAGTGATTGCCCAGGGAATCAATGCTGGAGATGTTAAGAAGCTTCAAGACGCAGGGATATATACCTGCAATGGCTTGATGATGCATACAAAGAAGGTATAATCATCCTCACTTTAAATTTTTTGATTTAGGAATTTTCTTTTGAGCGATTTGGTAATTATAGCTTTAACTTCGCAGCACTTGACGGGGATCAAAGGCTTGTCGGAAGCCAAAGTTGATAAGATCTGTGAAGCTGCGGAGAAGATAGTGGTTTGTGCTTAGTTATTAATGCTTTTTGTTACACTAGTAATCTTTGTTTTCATGTATTTTAGCTTTCCTCATTTCGATTTTATGTTGTTTCCAGAATTTTGGTTACATCACTGGAAGCGATGCTTTACTCAAAGTAAGTTCCAAGTTATTTGAGTTTGAATTTGAATTTGGACTGAGGACTAAAGCTAAAAATTAGATTATCAAGCTATGAGCGGTTCCATGGGATCTGCAAGCAACATGTTTAAGATAATTATAGAAGTTATTGCACTTTATTTGTAAATCATGGTAAACCTGATAACTAATTCCTGTGCTCTTTGTTGTAGAGAAAATCTGTGATTCGAATCACAACTGGAAGCCAGGCTCTTGATGAACTTTTGGGCGGTAACAATTTTCCATTTGAGGCATTATATAACTGCTTATGGATTATAAATAATTGTTGTATTGGCGATTTTGCTATACTGATTGCCTTATTAATTTTTTAATATTGAAAAGGCGGCATTGAAACCTCTTGTATCACAGAAACTTTTGGGGAATTCCGGTGAGATCACATCTTCTCTTTATGCATGATTCGGTTTTTATTTATGGCTATAAGTATTGTTTTCCTGTTTGCTGGAAGAATTATTGTTGCTTTTGATAGTTTTGGAGTTAAGTTCCTGCATATTAGCTAAATAATATCAGTTTTTACTTACAATATCAAGTCTGGTTTAGGTCTGGGAAAACGCAGCTTGCACATACTCTATGCGTGTCCACACAGGTTTCTTTCTTGACTTGACTGTGCGATACATGCACTTAATTTTTGTTCCCCGCTAATTTCTAGACTTTTAGCCTTATAATATCTAATTGAATAATGTTTCTGGGTTTTTTCCTATAAAAGTTTTCTTATCCACTTGCATATTGGGCCTGTAATCCTTGCTAATTAAGCTTCCTGATTGCAGCTTCCCATCAACATGCATGGAGGAAATGGAAAGGTTGCTTATATTGATACTGAAGGAACTTTGTATCCTTCCTGTTTGTTCCTGTCTCTTAATGTCTAAAATGATAGGATAATGTAATATTGGAACTACCATTTCCAAATGGTATTTAACAATGCCTCCCAGTTTAGACTGTTTTCTCCTCAACTATATGTACTTGTAGTCGACCTGATCGAATTGTACCAATTGCTGAAAGATTTGGCATGGATCCTGGAGCTGTCCTTGATAATGTAAGCATCATCTTTCTGAATATTATTAATTGAAACAAAGGAAGCAGGTTTGCAAACTAATTTCTGTTTTTCTGTGACCATTATAAAGATCATTTATGCCCGCGCTTACACATATGAGCATCAGTACAACCTTCTTCTTGGTCTGGCCGCAAAAATGTCTGAAGAACCATTCAGACTTCTGGTACGTCCTTATAATCCTTATAAATCATTATCACAGGTGAACGTAGATAGAGCTATGGTGACCTGATGTACCATCAACTCTATTTTTTAGATTGTTGATTCAGTGATTGCTCTCTTTCGAGTGGACTTCACAGGAAGAGGAGAACTTGCAGAGCGCCAGGTTAACTCCATGACAGCCTTAAAATGCCTGCATAGTTTTTGGTCATGGATCCTCTTTCTCTACTAACTCTCTTTGATGGCATGAAATGTTTTTGCCATTTGCAGCAAAAACTGGCACAAATGCTCTCCCGTTTGACAAAGATTGCAGAGGAATTCAATGTTGCAGTCTACCTAACCAACCAAGGTAATCCCTTGCCATTTGAATCCACCAAGTCTGTTTTGGGATATTAAACGTAAATTTTTGGGATTTTTTGTTTTAAACTTTATACACTGAATTGGGATTCAATGTTTGAATGACTTGCTGCAATTTTCAAAGAAGATTGCATGCGTAGATGGGATCAGTGACCAATTTCACTTAAGGCTAACAGATAATATCTGTTGCAGTAGTTGTTATGTAAAACTTATTGGGGCTTAATGTTTAACTTATGTCATACTACATTTTTTATTGCAGTTATAGCAGACCCAGGTGGTGGCATGTTCATATCTGACCCAAAGAAGCCAGCAGGAGGACATGTGCTTGCCCATGCAGTCACAATTAGGTTGATGTTCAGGAAAGGCAAGGGTGAACAGAGAGTCTGCAAGGTGTTTGATGCCCCAAATCTGGCTGAGGGTGAAGCAATATCCTTATGCTACGATGTTCTTATTTATTTATTTAGCTTTTCACTTCACTAACCAAGCATAACTCGTCTTTTCCAAATTACTAGTTTGGTATGTTCTTAACAAAAACACGTATTTCAGATAACACCAGGTGGAATTGCAGATGCCAAGGACTAAAATTCAGCTTCAGGTCTCTCTCCAAATCTCAATTCCTGAGGTGGTAACATAGCAACTATCTTTGTTTCCAACTTTCTGCTTTTAGTCTGCTATTATAGTTTGGTAAATATTGTGAGCTAGTCTAGGTGGAAACATGGTAGGATGCCTTTGTTTTGTTTCCAACTATCAACTTTTAGATGATATAGGTAACTAAAAATGTGTTGTTTTATTAATTGAAAGGGAGTGCATCCCCCTGTCCTGTTCTTTTTGCTTCCTTTTGTCAAATAGTAAATGAAAAACAAGGTTCGCTATCAAGAACACTGTATTGTCATCACAATCTTTTGATATCACCCACACTTATTCACAAACTCAGAATGACCCATCAAGATGCTAATTGTAATTTAGAGAAAATAAGCACAATACATTTCAACAATAATTTAAGCAAGGTTTTATTATTGCTTGTTGTGTGCCAAACTCATGGCTTAATTTAAAAGCAACATGTACAGCTGCACATAATGGTGTCTTAGTAATGGTAATAATCTCTCACAATAAAAGGTTGAAAACCCATTAAAACGCCCATGTCATCAACAAGGAAACAGAAAGGCAGAAATATCTCTGGAAGGCTCACTAACTAGTAACAAAAGCCTTTCCATTATAGTCATAGAAGACTCAGTAGTGTGAGGACCAGTTTGCAGCACTCCCAACTCTTGGCATGCCTGTAGACTCTTTCCTAGCCTCTGAATCCACCTTGAATGTTGCTCCACACATCTGACCTGAGCTATCCACCCTTGGCACTGGCTTCAGCTCATTAAGGGGATGCTCGTAACTCCTCAGGCCTCCAGAGGATGTGAAGAAGCACCCTGAAGTGAATATCAGTAAACACAATTTAGAACATGATTAACTTGTAAGAGGATCCACCATATTTCAAAATCTATCCATGTTGCTTCCATTGTATGCTTCTGTATTTGGCAGCTATATTCATTTTACACTGAGAAAATAAGTACCGATAAAATAAAAGTTACTACATTCTCTCATGTACCTTTAGGGAATGGTGCAAAGGATTTTCCGCAGCCCTTCTTAACAATCTCGGCATCATCAGAGAGAACAAGATGGCCTTCAGAATCGGATCCCCAAAAGAAGGGCACACTTCCATCAGCATCCTGCACAAGAAAAGAGTCGGAATTCAGTATAGAAGCAAGGCTAGTGAGAGTAAAATACACACAAAAGCAGAAGGGTTTACTCACAGCAGCCACAAATGTAGCTTTGGAAGAGCTATCATAGATAATGAATGAGAATCTCCCATGGATGTCTCTCACGACCTGATCTGCAGGGTAAGGACCTCTATCCCTGAGGGTCCGGTATGCTTCAATAACAATGATCACTTCGTTTGCTGTTTTGTTCAGTCCATATTGTTGTTTCAGAGGAGCAACATTCTCAATGTGGCCTTGGAATAAGCAGAATATGTCGTCCACGACAGCAAACAATCTAGCACAGCACCAAAGATACATCAATTATGTGCCAATAGAAAACAAAAGAAAGATTGGGTGATTTCTTTGCAGTCACTACACATTGTTTCATAAAGATCCCAAATGTAGTTACTTAGTGGTAGATCTAGCAGAGATATATAACAGGTAAGTAACTAGAACTACATGGCAAAACATAACATCAGCTTGACATGAAAGCACAAATCAGAAACAAACTGGATCTGTACACACAGCTATGTGGATCATTGACAAAATAATAGTAGACATTCATTTTTGTCTTGACTCATAAGAAAATTAAAACAAAAATACAAAATACAACTAGAAAAAGATGAAAACTAGAGACAAACTGAAATAGAACTATATATTAGCCATAGCTAAATTAATCTATTTCTAAATTCATGTTGCCTACAAGAGGAAACTGGATTTTGTCTCGGTCGAAATGGTTAACTAAAGCAAATCTCTGTAACCCCACATCAACAAGCATGATATATGAAAATTCCCAATTAGAATAAATAAGATCCACCAAAAACAAAAAAAATCATTGATCAGACAAAGTCAAAGAAGTATAGGCTGTGTGGTTGAAATGAATTCAACCCAGACTCTTCATATTATTCTACCAAATTCAATACATCCTAAAATCCAACAAAAATGTACAAACAAAGCAACACCAATAAATTATATCCACAAAACAATCAGTACAAGGTAAGGAATCAACAGTCATAGAAAAAGATCAAGACTCTAACTATACATTGCTTCATTAAGCTTCCAAAAAATCAACCACTTGGAATTTCATACTCATGATCTGGAAGGTAAAGTGAAACGATCCAGAAACTACAATGATCGGATCCAAGTAAAAAAAAAAAGAAAAAAAAAAGAGTAAAGTGTGGACATACCTCGGGAGGAGAGGATTCTGTTTGTCGAGAGAGTAGGCGATGACACCGGAAGTGCCGAGGTTGACGGAGACGGCGCCGGGATGAACAGAGGCGAAATGTTTGGCCAAGAAACCATCTTTCAGTGAAGAAACCGTCTCCGAGTGTGGGCTCTGAAGTGCTTCCGGGCACTTCGCCACCGAGCTGTCGAAGATTGCTAGCATTTTTTTTTTCTGATGATCGGAAATCACAAGTCACTGTAAATAATTAAAGCAGGAGATGAAGATGATAATCGGAGTTAGGAGTAGAATCTGAGCTCGTGCTTTTATATACGAGCTTCTGGACTCAGCATTTTTAATTCCGATAATGCCCTCGATAGTTGATCGAATTTCTATAACTTGCCCGCAACATGTGGTGAAGTCAAACCTCGAGGGACCCACATAAACGGCATTATCACACAAAAAAAGAGTAAAAAACATTACTTTCTGTACACGATAGGGTGACTCGGAAGAAAATCTAGGGGTTGAGGGTATTTGAGTAAATTTACTTAAAATAAAAAAAGAAAACAAATCTGATCTTATCCACATACAGTATTGATGGCGTGGCAGATGGGCGGTGGCGAGGAGGACAGGGCTGCACTGCACGTAGATTTTAGTACTAAAATAAAATAAAATAAAATAAAATTGAGATTTAAAACAAAAGTTTTGCGGGAATAGAGGCAATATTATATGATTATTTTATATCATATTACAAATTTACAATACACCTACTTTCTTACCAAGATTCTATTTTTTAGATTTTTTTTTTGTAAACATAATTTGTGAAATTGCTAGCAATAGTGTGTTGTTACAAAATTACTGTTGATGCTGTGGACATTTTAACGGGAAAATGTAGCGATCACATGATTTGGTTGGGGGATGAAGTATGGACATGATTGATTGAGTTTGATTCCTTTTTAAAGTGTCAAATTGTAATTTCATTTTTCTGATTCCAATACAAAGTTTAGCCAGAGATAACGAGAAACGTATGGAAAGTCCTGGCAGCCTCATGATCTCCTTACCAATAACATATCTTAAAACATTTAAGGGATTTATGTTATAAACTTTTGAATAGTTAGACAAAAATGTTAATTCGGTTAATTTATCGCTAAAATAATTTTTTATACTCTTATTTTCAAGTTAGGGTGTTTATGAGTGGTTATCTGCCCATGGAACGTACTAGCCAACCCAACCCAAAGTGCTCGGGTTGAATTTGAACACCCCATTAGCCGTCCAATCAAGAATGATATTATTGGTAATCCTTTAACAATTGAAGGCAGAAAAAATACATAATAAATAAGGTGATAAAACAAAGATAAATCGAGTAAAGCACATGTCATGTATATTGTCTAAGAGTCAGGGACGGATCTAAATTTCTGTCTTGTGAAGGCAAATTATAAGAAATTTTTTTTCATCAAACTACTATGACAAAAAAATAAAATATTGAGGGAGCAATAATTTAATTTTATCAAACAATATAAACAAAAATATGAGTTTTCATGGATAAATACAAGACATATTTTTTTAAAAAAATTTGTGAGGGCAGCTGCCCCCAATTTGGCCTTAGTGCATCCATCCCTGCTAAGAGCTATAACACTTGTTTACTAATCGTGCATAGCAATTGAGAGTGTCTTTAGGCCTCTAGTAGAGGCTACCAAATTGGGTTTATCTTTCTTGGGTCATACATTGATTCATATTGCAGAGTAGTCTCGAATAAAATAGTGTCTTGAGAAATCCCAAATAACTCGATACGTGTGAGCAATCCCAAACTACTCAGGTGGCCTAAAAGGTCCCAAACAAATCAAAGCGTTTTGAGCAATCTCATGAAACCGGGGCACACCGAGTGGTCCCCAATATTTGTATCATAAAACGCCAATCGAAACAAACTCTAAAGTTGTCCAAATCATCTTAAAAGATCCCTAAATAATAGGACGTGAAAATGCTTGAGTTGTGGCTAGTATGTTGTCGTTAGGTACGCCGAAACACACAATAGTTGTGGGACATGACATCCTAGCATTATTTTCCTGATGCCATCACTCACATTGCTAAAACCAAATCATCAAATTGCTAGAACCAAATGAACTGGAATCACTTGTCCAAAGTAACCCTAAGCGTCTCAACCGCTTGTCCCAAAACACTGATTTCAATTTCACTTCTTTTCTTTTAATTTCATTTCATTTCTAGAACGACTATGATTGCCAAACATCTTAGTGTCAAATCAAAAAGTAATTGTAAAGCAATAAATAATTAATTTGAATCAGCGTCTTTTTGTTAAACAAAAGATAGGTTTCAGCATTGAACTACGGAACAAAACTTGAAACACTTGTCTAATGACATATCTCAAACCCGATTATATGCAACTGACTTGCTGAACAAGCGACGAATATACATTACTTGAAGAAAGCTTGAAATTGCCAACAAAAGATACTCCATAACAGTGTAGAAGATAACGCGTCTACGTGTACTCTCGTTTGCTGCAGGAGAAACAAATATACGATGAAAAAGAAATAAGCAAGAACCGGCTTTAATTTTCATATAAAAAGTCATAGAGAAAATAGTCAGTAGTCACTGATGGAAAAGGAGGCGTATGAGCAGGAGGCGAACCAAATATAGGTGAACAATATTCTCTAGTATGGCTAAGTTAGATATTGCAACTAAATTCTTCAATAATGAAAGGGAGGATCCAAAACCACATATTTGCATGTTACCATGTTCAGTTGGTGTTTTTCAATCTACCGAATCCCTCCAATCCCACCATGTTACCAACAATCAACTCAATCCTTAGGTAAATAGGGAGATGATATTGCTACTCAAACAAACAGGCAATGGTTTCTAGGACAATTACACCTAACAGTGCTTGGTATACTCAAGATTTACGATCAAATTAACAATTGCACGCAGTACCTACAGTCTACTTCCATATGTGGGACTTGCATATGAAATCCCACATATATATTAGTTCAACTATATAAGAAAAATGAAATTATGTACATTATGCTTTTTCTTACACAATCAGATGGGTGAAACCTTTACCATTATTTATGATGATATAGTTTGATCAAGAACAAGCACATTTTTGCTGTCATTTACTGATAACAATAAGACACATCCAAACTACGAGGAAATATCTGACCATACAAAACTATGACCAAACATTTTAGGGATGAAACTAAATTATATAAAAAAAACCCTATAGCAATGCATTGTCACCTATTTCAAGGAAATGAGAAGACTTACTATGACGATGCCGCGCATCACGTGCTTTCAAGTATTTCTGCTCACTTGTGACAGACTCCAAGGATTCCCTCAGCTCAGCAATTTTAACATTTATCGGGTCCAAATGCTCTGCAACAGAATGTGAACATGAATACTTAGAGATGATTAAATATGTATCAGATTAACAAGCTGCAAACATATTCTGAGAAAAAAAATAATAGAGAAACAGTTAACATGCCACAAAAACATGGAGTTATGATTCGGAATAGCAATTCACATTTTGAAATTATATGAATATAGTGATGGTAACAAGAGGTTAATGAGAATAGAACGAACCATCTTTCGCGAGGTCATGCTCATTGGGAATATGCCCAACATGTATGTAGAAAGAAACAGTCTCAGGTGTCGAGTAAGGATTATGGAAACAGAACTTGTACATTCCACTTCGCGGGGCCTTGATCTCAAACTTATCTCCGGATGTTCCCTTCAAACTGTGGATAGTATTACCAGTCGGGGTTGTTACCTGCATGAAAATTTGAAATTAGGATAGGTAAATGACTGCTCTGACAGGAAAAGTCAAAGTGGCAGCACTTACAATAGAAAAGTCTCAGTTCTTTTACAATGATATTACATTTATTTGAAAGAAAAATAGTGACTCCAAATTTTTTATTTCACAGAGACAGCCACAACTCTACAATCTTGTTATTTGCATCGTAAATGATATTTACATCAGGACATACAAGCAAATGAAGGAAAAACGGTCATAGCATTACAAATTGAAAAACTGTGTTTTTGGTAACCCATATCAGACTCATTCACAATCAGAGGTTGTGTATTGACATAAACACGGATGTTAAAAACATACATGTTCTTTAACCAGAGCAGAAAAGTAAGGTGCTTGAGAATTATTACATTAAATGATATACATTACTGTATGCATGCGAAATCCAAGAAGCATAGATAACAATTAACTAGACAGACAATTCCAGTTCCTCCATTAAAATGTACATCAAAGAATTTAGAATAATATATTTGCTATTATAAGTTAAAACCAAATAAGGTGGAAACTTGTAATCAAGGAATCTCATCATATACACCTAGGTTGCTTTTGGATGGAGAGAAAAGCTTTGGGATTTAAGATGTCAAGCCAAAAATAATTAATGGGGTTTAGACAACTCATATTATACATAGAGGGCGAGTATAGAGATATTTATAACCTTGATTGTGGATTTGTGAATGTTGCAAGAGTAAAAACGATGATTGAGAAGGCCATATTCAATTCCATTTTCAAATGCTTCCATCCAAATGTAGTATAGAATAGAATTCAAAATTCTATAAACCCAAATTCCTTCATTAAAGGTTCTCAGCAACCAAACATAGAATCAGAATGAGTTCTAAAACCCCAAACTCGATTTCCTAATTGAAGAAATATTTTCAATTTCCCAGCAATTCATTTATTATTATCAGAATTCACCAAAACACCGAAAAATTTCCCAAGTAAAAACGCATTGCAGATTTGAAGTATAATTAGATAGATCCAAAAATGAAAAGAGAAATCGTAGCAGATCAAGAGGGAATAGGATTGAAACCAATCGAGGGGGCTTACGACAAAATCGATTCCGGGGTGGTCGGAGCTCCAGAAGATGTCGTGATCGACGACGACGAAGTTGCCGGAAATAGTGTCGCCCTCGTAAAGAACGTACTCGTAGACGCATTCAACGTCGCTGACGGTGACCGATAGAGAGGAGATATGGCTGGCGAAGCTGAAGAGCAGAGATATCACCAACATGCACACCTTCGTTCCTTTCTCCATCATCGAGTCGAGTCGAGTCCTCTTCTTCTGTTGTGTTGTTTGTAATTAACACCAAGCAAAGTTCTAATCTTTCCGTTTCAGGATTGCTTTGGTTTAGTTTGGTGTTTACTGTTTACTATAAATTACTGTACTTGCCATTCTCACGGAAAATGAAAACGACACAGTATAATTAATTCCCTTCTCCTTTTCTTGTAGTATCAGACAGCTAAATATATATTTAAAAAAATTATTTAATGGAATAATTGCATCTTATTAAGCCCAGTGATGCTATTACAAAAATCAGATAAAGTGAATGACGGATTGACACATAGAGCTCGAACACAACGCTGACACTCAATATCAGAAGTTCGAATGAGTCGCTAATTTTAGAACATCTTCAAAGAATTCATAGACATGTTGGGAATGAGATTTTCGTGTTCGGGCATGACAGGAAGCCAAGTCTCACTTGAACAGACAACATAACATGTTCACATGCTCTCTCAAACATGTTAAGATAATCCAACTATAGCTCACTATTCTAGACATGTCTTTGACAAGTAAACTGAGAGTGCCCATTAGATTTTCCATAAATCTAAATTGTCGAATTCACAAAGACTTTGATACTAATGTAAATTAATGCAATATGAAATTAGTTGTGTTGGATGTTGTGTGAAATCACAAATTTGTAAGCCGGACAATGTAACCTTAAACAAATCAACACAATTTTACTAGAATGGGAAGATCTATGATTGCTCCATTGGGGAAAGATCCATCAACACCTATATCAAACAACGAATTATTCGCCATCATTTTGGGTACATTTGTTGTCTTTTTGCATCATATTTTACATTTGTTTTCATGTTTTTGGTTAATCTAGATCATATGTGCTTAAATGTAAATCTTTCTTAGTTTTGGTGTTTTCTTGACGCATTTACGCATTATTATTTGAATATTTTGATCGTGTGCGTGTTTTAGTGTTTACACTATCAGATACCGCATGATACATAACAAGGAAAGCATTAGAAACTAACAAGGAGTACTCAGGAGCCAAGTAGTTAGAACACTTGCCGTTTTAATAGATACATGGCGGGTAAATCAGTAATTTCTCAGCCTAAATGATTCATGGTGAAGTTTAAGTCTTCAAAAGATTTGTAGACAACTTCTCAAGATTTCCAACAAGTGGTCACACACATCATTCTGATGTCACTTAGGCACTCAAAAGTTCATCACAAGACGATTCTAAAGCAAAGTCGCAACTGTGCGAAAATAATCTAAGAAATTCAGAGTTGGACTCCCAGGAGCATCAGGACACAAAGTTGCGACTTTGGTGTTGATGACGTGTTTTTAGTCACTTTTGGGAGAATTTTTAACTCTCTTTTTTGTCCGATTTTTGAAAGGGCTTCTTCATTTTTAGGTATTCTCAGCCACTTTTGAGAGTTTTAGCTTTTAGAGAGAGAAAAAGTTGATAGAATTCATTTATTCCTTGAGTGTTGAGAGTTTGGAGAAGAATATTAGAGTTTGAAGAAGAAAGAATCATCTTTGTTGAATCCATTTATTCCTTGTAATTTTTGTAACTCTACTTTATGTCACAAAATATGAGATTTATCATAGATTTGGAATGAGAATGATGTTTATGAGTTATTTGTTTGTGTATTCGATTTCTATTAATCTATGTCTAAATAAATCTATTATGTGTGGATCGTGAAACCTTGAAATCCCTTTTACAAGCTCTATATATCTCTGTTAATCTTGACCCACGACATGAGGAGGGACCAAGTGCACATTACGCTCTACTCTTCTTTAAATTTTGGGTTGATTTCAAACGGAAGTACAATTTGATTGTTGTGGAGAAGTAAAAATGTTAAGAATAGTCCAAACATATATGATTTTACGCATAACATTTTGTCGGACTGGATTATTCAAATCATCAGAAGAACGTGTTAATTTCATTCAAATAATCAGATGAAAAGTGTTGCATTAAAAAATATCAAATCCAATTATTTGATCTTGAAAATCCAGTTCGTCTCGTTGAAATAACAAAGAAATGGTTTTTCCTAAACAGGTATGAACTTGACAGCCCAACCAAGCGGCCACGACACTGCTCCAATTGCTACACAAATCCCCCATTGCACCACACTCAGTTTCTCTGTATTTGCAAATTTGGTCAAGAACTCCACCATTACCACCTGAAGCGCCACTGTCACAAATATGATTCCCAAGAACAACTTGTTCAAATGTATCCCCTTGAACACATTCTTCTTCTCCAGCTTCCTCGCATTGAATTCGTTAAACACTTGACACATTACAAAAGAATTGAAGATCAACGTGTTTTTCACCTTCCCATCAACCCCAAAGATCGATTTGCCTTTGAATTGCAAGATTAGGAGCACAATTATTTGGTACACTGCTTGTGCTAGTAGGTTCCTCCACATGATTTTGGTGATTAGTGGCTCTGTCCTACCCACCGGCGGCTTCTTCATCAGGTCCTTGGACGGTCTCTCCGTTGCAAGGGCTAGAGCTCCTAATGTGTCCATTATCAGGTTCACCCACAATAGCTGCACTGCAGTTAACGGGACGTTGCCCGCTGAGACTGCTGCTACAAAGTTGATTGCTAGTGCTGCTACATTGACAGTGAGCTGGAACTGTATGAACTTTTGGATGTTGTTGTAAACACTCCTTCCCCACCTCAGAACGGTCGCGACAGAAGCGAAATTGTCGTCCAAGATGACAATATCTGAGCTCTCTTTGGCTACTTCAGTGCCTTGAATTCCCATAGAAAGTCCTATATCAGCTTCTTTCAAAGCGGGAGCATCATTTGTGCCGTCTCCTGTGACTGCAACCACATGTCCCTTTTGCTTCAAGCATTGTACCATGAGAAGTTTGTCGAAAGGAGATGATCTTGCCATCACGCATATCTTATCTACTTTGTCCAGTCTCTCCTCGGGCGTGTAGTTTCTGAACTCAACGCCTTCCACGATTGCTCCAGTCATGTCTTGATTTGGCCTGATGATCCCGCATTCAGTGGCTATAGCTTTGGCTGTGAACACATTGTCACCTGTGATCATCTTGATGTTCACTCCAGCAAATTGACAATCTTCCACAGCTTGTTTCACCCCGGGCCGGCACGGGTCTTTAAGGCCAACCAAACCTAAAAGGGTCAAGTTCTCTGCTTCGATCTTTTCGGTGCCATTCCTATCTCCAAGTCCTGATTCCGAAACGTTCTTATGAGCAAAAGCGATACAGCGAAGGCTGCTAGAGGCCATACCTTGAATTATCTTTTCGAACATTTCTCGATCAAAATCATTGAAATCTATCACATTTCCCGTAGCATCGCAGTAACTCGAACACATAGCTAGGATCATCTCCGCGGCTCCTTTCCAGTGCACATGGATGGTTCCATCATCATATTTTCTTACCAAAACCCCACTTCGTTTCTTCTGCGAATTGAAGGTTTCAACAGCAAGAATGGTGCAACTATTCTTCAATGCCTCCATGTCCATCTTCAGCATCAAGACAGCCCATGAAAGAATTGCTTTCTCTGTGGGACTTCCAGAGAACTCGTATTCAGGTCCCGTCTCAGGCTTGTAAACACTACCGGTAGTGTTGAGACCAACGCCTTGATGGAGCAATTCAACAACATTTGAAGCAATTGAAGAGTAAGAGCTATGTTCCACAAAATCTTGGCCTAACCAAAACTTGGTCACCTTCATTTGGTTGAGCGTGAGAGTGCCGGTTTTGTCAGTACAAATGGTGGTGGCAGAGCCCATGGTCTCGCAGGCGGAGAGCTTCCTAACCATGGCCTGATCCGCCATCATCTTCTTCATCGAAAAGGCGAGAGAGAGCGTGACGGCCAAAGGCAAGCCTTCCGGAATCGCAACCACAACTATGGTCACAGCAGCTGTCACAATTGCCACCACAGCATTAATAATGTCATTGACCTTAGTCTCGCTCCCAATGTACTCCGGATTTCCATTCTCGTCCCGCGTGTTCCCGGTGAAGTAACGAATCATCAACACTACAAGAACCAGAAAAGCTACACCCAAACCAACCTTACCAATCGCAGAGGTGAGCTTGTCGAGCCGAGCCTGCAATGGCGTTTGCTCGTCGATGTCGCGACTGATTGAGCTCATCATCTCACCCCAAGTCGTGCTCATTCCGACGGAAGTAACCACCATCCTCCCGTATCCATCCGCCACTTTAGTACCAGAAATCAAGAACAAGTTTTGATATTTATCGATTTCGACATGGTCGCTCTCACCTGTCATGCTGGATTCGTCAATTTCCAGAGAATGTCCGTCCAAGAACAACCCGTCGGCGGGGACTTGGTCTCCAATCTTCAAGAAAACGACATCTCCGACAACAATGTCGAAGATGGAAACCTGGCGGCGCCGCCCGCTCCGGACAACGTCAACCTGAATATTGCTGCTGACGTTGGACAACTTGTCGAACTGTCTGCTCTGTTTGTAATTGGTAACGGCGGAGACGGCGATGACGAGAAAGACGGCGACGAAAATGCTGCCGCCGTCATACCAACCTTCTTGGAAACCTTGTTTCTTGATTCCAAAAATGAGAGCGAGAGAAGCGCAACCCATGAGGATTAAAATAGTGAGGTCCTTAAAAGCTTCGAACACGAAATAGAAGAAGCTTTTTGGCGGCGGTTTCTTGTACGTGTTGGAACCAAAAGCAGCGATTCTGTGATCAAGATCATCGCCATTAATGCCGGACTCGACATTGGTGTCTATGGCCGCAGCGGCACCCTCGACGCCGCCTAATGTTCGGAGACGGTCGAGGTCTTTGTCTTTTACGAGGTTGCTCAGGGTGGTCTGATCAAGCTTGTATTTGACGGCGGAGGGGGTGGCGGCGCCCTCGGGTTCTAACGGAGCAAATTTGACAAAATGTGGTACTACGGTTCGATTTTTGTGGAAGATTTTGGTGAAATGGAGATTGAATGAAACTGAGGTTGGTCATTTTAGTTTATATGTAAAAGAGATTATGCTAATTAAGTAGGTTTAGTAACATATTTGGTTGAGGGTTCTAAAATTGGAACACTCTGTTTGTAGCTGTTATGTAAATTCAGTTTGTGTTTTTTGTTACAACTTCTTCTGTTTTGCTGCTGTGCTGTTTATATTCTAGCCATTTCATTTTAATGGTAGACTATACTAAAAATAAACAGCTTAATTGAATTATTTATGTAAATTATGTTTGACTTATTAACAATGTTTTTATGACAGTTATAACAAATTATAATCTCCTTGTTTCACAAAAATTGTCTTCCTTACTATTTTGATGAAGAGAAAAAAGTTAGTTAATGATACATTTTTTTTGGTAACTCGTATCCTTGTGTTGTAATAAGCTAAATTGATATTAAATAATAAATAGATTATCAGACGTCACCCTAAGTACTTAATAGACTCGTTTTAATAATTCTTCAACGGGTTGCAAAAGGAAAAAAAAAAACAGACATATGAGCAAAAATTTATGATTGTACAAAATAATGTGTCAATAAATGAGATTTTTTTTTTTTGATAAGCAAGCGGTACCTTTTATTATAATGACCCGAGGGTCGAATAAAAGTACAAAACTAGCTAAAGAAAGAAAGCTAAACCAAGATAAGAATTCAAGCAGGAAGCCGAATTCGTGCGCCTGACGAACTGAAGCAACTAGGTAGTGGAGTGATAATGCAGAAACTAGAGACTGTATACGGAAAAGTGTTCCAAGTGAGTAAACACATCCCAAGTAGCCGACGCGAGTCACAATCAATGAAGGGAGGAACCGGCTTCCATAACTCGAAGTCGTTCAATTATGTCAGTCTCGGAACCCTCTGCCCTTGCGCCTAGGGTCTTACAAAAATCCCATAAATGTCAATAAATGAGATATGACAATTGTCACATCAAATATTTCATTGATTGGTCGAATAACAATGCGAGATATGTACCGTATGTGCTCCGCACCAAAATTTCATGTGATAGTTGTTGTGTCATACATGTTGGGTTGTTTTCGTTAAACTTAATTTTAAACTACATAAATATAAGTATATGTGTTTTTCGCATAAATTGTCAAGTCACTTCGTATAAAAATATTTTGTATACAGTATCTTAGACATTTAGCATTTTTCGGAAAGAGAATTGATGAGTATTTAAGTATCCTCTTATCGATCCGGCTATACATGTTGCCAAAGTATTGTCTAGACTTGTTCCCAAATAAATGAAAAATTGGCAATATAGCCACGATTTGAACTGAAGTTTTAGTTGATATTGTTCTGTATAGAATTAAATATGTGGAAAACAAATCATAGAACTAGAAATAAATACTTGGTTAACAAACAATTTAAGCGATTTAGTTTCTTTTTAAAGTCTCAGATTCGACTGTTTGACTCTACATGCCGACGGTATGAGTAGGGTTTTAGGTTAAGGGGAGAGTTATCCCCGTTGATGAAGCTCGCTGATAAAAACAAATATATATGTTTTGAGATATTGTTAGAGGATCAGATAATTATGGACCACCACCAAGTGCATGGGTTAACTAAGAATGTACTAAAGCTCTTTTATTTCAGTTATGATTTCGAGTCAAGAAAAGTTCCTTAAACAATTAGAAGTAGATGACCAAAGCTTCCAATTGAAAGGTTAGCACAACAGATATACTGTCTTATCTCTAAATATACATAGCCTTCTTATAAAATAACTGCAGGAGTCACAATTCCCATAAAAATATTATACTGTCATAGTCATAATATTTGTTTATTCAGATCACCAAATGCTATAGTACATTCTTATTTTGTCAAATATGCATATTGTACATGATCATATGAATTGGTCTTCTTTTTCCCTTGCTTTTGAGATTGATTATTGAAACAACTTTGGCTTCACTCTTTAATCACAACAATATCAAAAGCATCAAATGTTGTTCCTAGTCTTATGTTAATTCAAGCTGAGCATGCTCAAGCATCTGTCAATAACATTTCTCAGCACTTGTTATCATGAGGATGCTATTGTCAAGCTGGAGCTTCTTGATTTGGTCACCACATTCTCATGTTCCAAACTTCAACTCTCATTGGCCAATGCAGTTTGCTGGTGGAGATGACATAATCAACATACTCACAATCCTTAACTCTTTTTCTTCACCAGCAAGCGTAACAACCGAGGCTCGAACCTGACACAATCCTTTAACTTTGCTTTATAACAACTGGACTTGTGACCAAGTGCTTTCCATCTGACCATACCAACTTTCCAAATACATAGTCTTTAAACTTATTTATATTTCTACTCTTCATAGTAACCATAAATTCTTTTTCTTCCCCCATTTTCTCAAATGTCAAGCTTGAAGGTTCAACTGAAATGGAGATCCCCATAGGTTCCTCAACATGCACTTTGTAAGTAGCTGGAGACCCAACATTCTTCACTCTTCGGGTTACATTTATCGATGCACCAAGATTAGGGACAGTGATTGAAGGGTAATTGAAGTCTGTCAAACCTAACGACTTGGGACACTTGTATTGTCCATCTGAGAAATGTTTCAATTTGGTATCGTCGTAGCCATGAGCACAAAGAAAGTTTAAGTAATCATTTGTGGTTAAGTCATAAACCAGTCCTGGATCCATTGCATTGTTAGGTTGCACATGTCCTGCACCATAGGCTAATGGCGTCGCGTTTTTGCTGGTATAGTCAAGCAGTGATTCCTCACCATATTGAGTTCTTGCTGCAAAAACAAAAAGATCATGTTTTAAAATATGCTGAAAAAACTTATTTGCATAACATTTTTTGCAATCCAAAGTGTAGCACAAGATAGCAATATTATAGTTACCACTTACCAGTAGTCATAAAAAAATAAAAAAAAAATAAAATAAAAAACTTACCAGTAGTCATGATTGCAGATTTTATAGCTGCTGGAGTCCAATTGGGATGAATAGCTTTGAGCAGACCAACAATGCCAGCAACATGAGGGCATGCCATTGAAGTACCCGACTGGATAGTAAAAGGAACGAGACGTTCATCTGACGGGTCAGAAGTTGCTCCTACTACTTGAGTGTGAGCCGCGATTATATACTCCCCGGGGGCAGTAATGTCAGGCTGAAATGCACTCAAGAATTTTGAGCACATATGTAAGATTTAGTACAAGAATAGAGCAAACATATAATTTTGCAAATGATTGAATTGGTACGAGACTATGAGCTAGCATTGGCATACCTTGAGGATTGTTGGCTCAATAGGATTGGGTCCCCTAGCAGAATATGGTGACATGATTGGAGTCTCCTTAGTTCCTAATTCTGTTTCCACTGGAGTGATGTATCCAACAGGGTTCCTGTTAAACACATATACATATATCAATGTTAGTACTAATTAAGAAACATCAATTTTATCAAGTGCATAGTACGTGGCAAGACGATTACTTGGTAGAGCTCATGTACGCGAAAAGAGATTGTCCATCAAAGAAGTTAATCTGCGAAGCGGGGCGCTTGTAAAGAAATGCTTCAGTTGCATTTGCAGTTTCTGCATCATTTGCAAAAACCACCCCAACTGCACCAGCATCAGCAGCTGCTTGCTCTATGCTATATACTGGACTGTACTGATTATATGCACAAACCAAAATCTTTCCTTCCAACTTCTTGGGATCCAAGGCACTTGTTTTGCAATAAAGACTGTACATGTTACAAAAAAGAAAAAACTTTTGTTACAATTTTTTCTGCATAATATTGATTGTGATCATGATCAAATCACTAAAAGTGTAACAAAGGATTTGAGCATCTTTATTTTACTTACGCGTCATCAATATTTGAATCGCGTACTTCTCTGGCATCTACTCCATGAATTAGTTGATAGAGCTTTCGAGATGGCAAGGCTGTAGATGACAAGCTTCTTCCCTGGTAGTACACATAAAAACATGAATTGAGATTTGCAATACACTAATGAATCCATGACATGAAAGAACAAAAGAAGCAATCTTTAAGGCTGAACATTAATGTTGTCACATACCTTAAGGCGCATATTGTTCCCAAGAACAACATAATTTACAAAGTCTCTATCAATAGTATTGTCAGCAACTGTGAGTATCCATGGAGCAACATTATCTACTGTCCCTGGCACAGGTCCTGAGTTCCCAGCAGAAGCAACCACAACAATTCCATGCTTCACTGCATGGAAGGCTCCTATTGAGATCCAATCATTGTAAAATTCTTTGGCCTCATTGCCTGCGAGTGACAGAGAGAGCACATCGACACCATCACCTATGGCAGCATCATATGCAGCCAAGATGTCCTCATCAGTGCACGGGTCTTCGTCATCAAGAAGAGGTCCACATACTTTATACGAAGCTACACGAGCTCTAGGAGACCCGCCTTTAGCAACGCCACTGCCATGTCCAAATATATTAGCCCCGTAAACGAAGCTACCACCCGCTGTTGAGAGTGTGTGAGTTCCATGGCCTGTTTCGTCGCGTGGAGTGTTGAAATACTCAAAAGTAGTATTGTGTTCATGTGTATATGCCTTCTTGATCTTTTCGGAATAGGTTGCATGATAGCCTCTATTGAAGTATCTCGCCCCAATTAGCTTCCTGTAATATATGCAGCTTACTTGTAAGAGTCAATTATAGAATATTTCAGTTTTCCCCTAACTATACATAGTTAAAAAGTCTACACATGACAGCTCTAAACAGCTAGAGTTAGCTCAAAATCAATACCTGTTGCAACCAGCTCCTTTTTGGGTATCCAGTTCACAAATTCCTTTCCATTTTGATGGAACTGGTCCAAATCCTTCGCCGCTGAAACTTTTTGATTCTGGCCAAACACCTAATGATACAGCACAAGTAAATAGGACATGTCAAGACTCAAGAGATGAGTACAAATGTTCCTAAAACTAATGAAGTTCCTGAAACTGGTGGAATCAATGTCTCATTTTTTATGTTCAAGAATTCAAAACTTACCTGTATCAAAGTTGCCAATAATGACATCTTCACCAAATTTTGCTTTGGTCCATATTGAATCCGGTGGAATTAATCCGTCTTTCTCCAATCCAAGAAATTCCCATGAACGGGTTGTTTGCAACTTTCGTGTCTCGTTGTCAGTAATTGAAATAACATCTGGATGTTCTACATTGATGATAAATACAATATTAATACCATAACATAGTTATTTTAAACTCAACAGCAATATATATGAAATTAAAGTTAAATTACTTGCAAGCTCTGCAGCTTCATGATCTTCAAGAACAGCAGCAAAGGCATTAGCATGTCTGGCATAACTATAGTAGAGTTTGTTCTTGGCCATTGTTTTGCTGTGCATGAAAAATTGAAAGCATAAGAAAGCTGGGTACATATTCTAATTTCTTTGATTAAAGAATGTACATACTATTTAGCATTGAAACCAAACTTTATCTATATAAATAAACTTACTTCCTCAACAATAATCCCAGAAACTCCTGATGTGAATCTTTTACTTTGTCAACATCAATGGAGCCAAGTCCATGAGAATGTGCCCCTAAACACACTATATAAGACTGCAAAAAAATAAGAAGAAAAAGACATTGTTCAATTTAAAGGTACTATAAAACAAATGTAGAAAAGATAACAAAATGATGAAGTTTCTTACCTTTTCAGAAGCCAAGATTTTAGGTGTTTGTGATAGAATGAAGATGGAAATTTGCAGAGCAAACACTAGAATCTTCATTGTGTTTCAAGTTCGAGTTTTGGAGGGGAAAATGAAGATGAGGTTTGGTTTCAATGATATGATATTGTCATTTCCGATTTCCCTTTTGACATGAAATTTGATATGCTTAGAGAAAGCTTCATTATTGAGTTATTTAGTTGAAGGAACATTTGGGATGAGTTATGCAGTTAAAGAAACATTGCAGCATAACTATATTGTTACCACTTCTGTTTAGAATGCTAGCTAGTTTTTTGTATTTTCCTCCCAAAATTAGACAGGACAAGCAACACATTTAACAGAAATGTATGTTTTAAAAAATTACAGAGTACGTGAATATTTACAATTATAGCAAAGTAAGACTGGAAACAACTGATTTCGTACAAATTTGGCCAACTACTCAATTGAATTTTTTTTAAAAATATTAATAAGAATATTGCTCCATTTTATATATAGAACGATTTTGTTGTTTTGTTATTATTCCATAAAGATCATCGGTGGTCTTGAATTAAATGTGTCAGTTCGATTTATAAAAGAGATTTTTTTTTTCATTTAATGAGTTATACAGTTCATGTTTTCCCACATTAAGCATTTTTTGAGATGGATTATTTAAATACCCCCTCAAAACTAAGGGAACAGACAATTCATATGATGTCATGTTGTTTAAATGGAATAACAAATGTAATAAAATTTATAAAAGTGACATTCATGACCCTAGCAGTTGAGTAAAAGGGTCCAAGGGTTTAAACATATTCTTTTAAGGTTGGAAATCAATATCATAAGGGAAAATGTCAAATTTAGTCTTTGAACTATTCAAAACGTGCCGATTTAATCCATGAACTATCAATCGAGTCAATTTAGTCCAAAATTTATACAATTATGTCAATTTAGTCCAAATATTTTCAGAAACCGTATTAAATCAGGACATTCCATCAAATCTATAGACGGAATCCGTTAATTCCTGCTTACATGTAGTATTTTATTCCGTTCATGTATTCATCGAAATTTCCTGATTTGACACGGTCTCTAAAAACATTTGAACTAAATTGACACGATTGGATAACTTTTGAACTAAATTGACCCAATTGATAATTCAAGGACTAAATCGGCACGTTTTGGATAGTTCATAGACTAAATTGTACCTTTCTCCATATTAGAAATAAGAAGTAGCTACATTCGGGAACCAGCTAGGGCCTTCCTGCACTGGAGCTCATTCTCATCTAAACAGAAGGAAAGAAATTTTCACAACCAAACACACCCTACAACTGTTGTTAATCTTCTAGAGCATGACAGGAGAAAGAAAATAAAATCTATGCCCCAAAGTTTCGATACACTGAAATTAATGTGAAACCCAGAGTCCTGCTGTGCAAAAGGCACTACTGTATCATAAAACTGGAATTGAACAGCTATTTATTCAATACATTGGATCATATCTCATATTTGTCTGTCTACTATGCCACAAGGCCTCTTTCTACACTGTCCCAAAATGTATAAACAAAAAAGAATAAAAAGAATACATTTTCATCTATTTACATATTCACTAATGTTCTTGAACAACTACGGCTCCAGCTGCCTCTCATGCTCATTCAACAAACCATCTTGATGCTTATCAATTTCCTCGTGATTATTTTGTGTCTCCTGCAATGACAAGGTAACGATACACGTACAATTGATGAGAACAAATCAAACAGGAACATGATTCAACTAGGGCAAACACCAGTATGTAATTTGCAACAAATAATAACATATGGATTTGAAACTAATAAAATAATAACACCATGCAAAAGATCTGAGAGCACTGCATCATTGAATGCCAACCACATTTGTTTCAGGGTAACCAACCACCTCCAAATCAAAGTTCATATTATCACAATCAGTCTCTGCTAATAACCTAGGCTCATAATGACATGTACCTTGCTATGTGCTCATGGTGACATGTAAAGAAAACATATTACACTCATAGGGACTCTACGTTCTAGCAGGCACTAATGTCTCAACCAATTTGCTCTTTTGTTGACCAGCATCGCATGTAAAGCCATATCATGTATTAAGAATACTTTGATCTAATAAAACATCTGAAATTCATAACTAAAAAAGTAGTTCATGACTTTGGGTGTTCTATGATACACCTCAAGTGATTGTTATTCATGACAAAAATACCGCACAAACAAATTGCTTTTGTTCATTAATTTATGTATGTAACGAACATGTGCAATTACAATTAATTTATACATTAGTATGATGGCTCTGTTACCAGGACAGAAGTTAATAGGCATGAATGATTTTAATTGTATAAATCATTATCTGCCAAGTAATTTCTCAAAGGGTGGAATTGATGTCATACCAATTATCAAAGTAGACTAGTGGAGGCCACTCATTATGAATTTTTTTTTATTACAATACAAGATTTATTAGTTCATTATAGTTAGTTCACAACTTGTGGGCCTGCACAATTATTGTCCATTAAATCGTAACATTGGCATTTCAGCTCATTGACATTACCCACCCCAGTTTCTTAGATGATTGAATTGAATGCTACCAATAACAATAGAAAAAAATAAGTTGGCTGGGATCCCGGATCCCAACGTAAGTAAATAAAATACTCCGTACATGACTATTATTACTGCATTAGGGTAGGTTCACAATTTATAGACCCACACAATTTTCATTTCAAATTTACTAACTCCATATCCATTTGTACAACTAAGGAGAACCACTCTAATATATAGTGTCAATTTGTCTCTAGTTTTCATGCTAACAATTCCAAGTAGGATGCTTCACTCATGCTACAGAAACATATTGGCAAACAGAGATAGTTCAACTTGGCCGTCATGCAAAAAAATCACCATCATATTCATAGTAAGACACCTAAAGAAAAACAAAAGTAGAAAGACAAATATGGCATCTGTTGGGGGCAAATTCAGATACTTACTTCCACTGGTAGATCAACCGGAAACATGTTTATAGCACTGGGATTAAAACTGAACCCACTGTCAAGACATATAGCAGAGCAAAGGGATCAGTGGCATAAAACAACCTCATGTAACATTCATATGCATAAAAATAACACGTATTAGAAAAAAATCTGGAAATAGACAGTATATTGAGCCAAATCTGTTGTGCATATAATTAGATATCACAAATAACAATGCTAGAAAACTCAAAAACCAACATGTTTAGTTTGAAACTTCAAATGACAATATGAAGTTCAAATTATTATTATTTTCTTTTCTCTTTGTCTCGGTATTTATTTGTTCTTTTCACTGCTGTTCTCTTATGCCTAGAACCAGTAAGGAATGACAAGAAGATAATACCAGCGGGATAGAGCTAGCCGCCACACATATGGAATAAAGAACTCCTCCGATTGACTCTCTTGTTCATAAGTGAAGCGTAATTGGGTGAACATCTGCAAAATAATCATCGAGTGTCAGACGAATACAACCCTCAAAATAGTTTTTATTAGCCTAGGCCCGCCCAATTCTTCATCTTTACCTTCAACCCTTCGGCCCGCCAAGAACGACAATTTATATTTATGACTTGGAGAACTTTCTCTACCGACCACTCACCATCCTTTCTTTGGGCATCCATGCGAGTATTGAAAAAATCTAACACCTGAAAAGACCAAAGGATTCACTTCACCAAAATGCACAAAGAAATTCATACACATTCTTCAAACATTGAGAAAGCTTGTAGAGAAGTATTGCAACATCAAGACTTTCAACAAATCGCAAGTTTACTATTGACCTGTTCATTTAACTATAAAAATAAAATTGAATGATCACATACATATCATCTACAGAGAACAATGGTTACCAATGGAGTGAATCAAGAATAAAAATCGCAATTGTAGAAGAAATTAGGATAAACGATCCTCTGAATTCTCAAGATTGACTTCATCTGAATATAACGATGATACTAGAATATTTCAATGTCTCCATACCGATAAACTTTATGATTCTGATTTATTAATATTATGAATAGGACCATTTAAAAGAACAGCCAAATCCTGGAAACGTATAAATTATTGTTAACATAAGACACAGAAGCATACAGTATAAATGTTTTCAAGCAGCTCATTAAAGCGTGGATGACTCTTGAATGGTTGAAAGACCTCCTGTCTGTGCATTATTGCATATACAACCTGTCCAAACAAACATGGTTAGAGATACAGAAATCATGAAATGGTATTCCATATTAAAAATATTATTTCAAGACAATCACATTAGATAAAATGATGCAACCTCTGGATTCCGTGGCAGGGCATAAGTCAAGATTGCATTCATTATTTCAAGGACAATTCTCAGGAAGTCAGTATAGATATGCAACTCCGTTGTCTGCAACAAATATAATTTTATCTTAGAAAAACAGAAATGATACAAGAAAGAGAGACTTCCAAAAGCATAGAGTTATTGATCGAATATCACGTAAAAAAAAGTCATAACTAGTACCACATCTTCTGCGAGACTGTCTCCTTCTATTGAGTTGACTTTGGCTATATGCATCTTATCACCCTTTAATTCTGCAAGCTTATTATATCTGATTCAAAAATAAATTAAAATTAGCACTGAAGCTCATGCTAGGATACAAAAAATAGAAATATAATAATAATGATTAATCACCTAAAGTATTGTATATCGATATAAATAGTTATCGTATTCTACAGTCTCAAAATATTGGGACTAACTTACTTGCGAGAGAGCATATCGAAAAGGCTGACTAGTCTCTGTGATGCATATGCACTCAAATGGTACACATGAGGAGCCATATTTGCTAAGGTTGCTAGACAATTCGTATGTAGATAAACATCCTGTTAAAGACAAAATTATATGAAGTTGACAGTGAGGAACAGAGTATTGAAATCACAATCTCAATGAATCTATCAGACTATTTTGAAGTATCAAAGATGGTTTCAAGTCATACCCGCAGCTTAGATAGGTTATATTTAACAGTCCTAATCAGAACTATAACCATGAGGGAACCAAGAGACGTCTGATGGAGGAGGCGTTCTTTATACCATGGAACACTAGGCAGAATCTGTTCAAATATAAACAAAACTGATACAATCAGAAGCATGTATGAGAAGTTAAACTTTGGACAATATAGGTGAATTGTCATTCATACCAGCTTGTAAATGGTTGAATTGAATGAAGAATCTTGACTTAGTATGAGAAGTATAATCAGGAGCATGTATATCTGATTAGATGTCCTCCTTGAAGCATTATACAATGTTTCCAAAACTGGCATCAACTGGATTTCATCATAGAAACACCAATATGAGTTTGACTGCACTTCGGCTATATGGCACATCAATAGTCAACATTATGTGCTAGATAATATGACCGAGTATATACTAAGAATTCTTTTGCACTATATGACGATAACACTAAAAAAAACAACCGGTCTAAACGATCATATGACGATAACAACTATATGAAAAATTCTTTTGCACTTCTCTCACTATTTTTTTTTAAAGTAAAAAATATTAACATACAAAAATTAAAGGTGTCTTCCATACCAATGTATCCACATCAGTTCGAACCAAAACATACTCCAGAAAGTCAGAGTTCCCATGCACTAAAGAGTAAAGCAATAGGACAGAGGCCTCATCAGCCAAGCACCTGCAGAGAAATCAAGTATGAAATAACTCAATAAAAGGAAAAATAATATGACAAATTAACAATGATATATTTTTTTTTTTTTACACTTTCAGTTCATTAAGAGATTACTGCTCGCAAGAATAACATATCTCTATTGTGCCCTGTTCAAAGAAAGAAAAGTGGCAATTAAGTGTAGACTCCTAAAAAGATACAACGATATTACACAATCTGCAATTTTGAACAACCTTCATAAGGAAATTATCTGATTTGGTTAACTAGCATACAAGATATTAATAGAATCGACAAAAAAACTATAGGAACGTGTGTAAGTGACATGTCATGATGATCAAAGATTTAAAACATCTATGTTATGGCACTCCAAGCAATACTAGAAGCTGCAGAAATACATTAAATCCCCTGCTCTGCAACTACTTGTATATACAAAGTATTGATTCAAATTTCAACATGAATAGGACACAGGCCCGTGTCCATTCCATTGAGGCACTGGTTCTTCTTAATACGATTATAAGGCATAAGAACATTGGCACATTTGCAGACAATTTTGATTTCATGAAAGAACAATCTCTATCAAGGTAGGCTAGAACCTACATCTATTCAAATCTTTCTACCGCATTAAATTTTAGAGTTTCAACCATAGAAACATGGATGTATGTCAGAGCAGGAAATGCCTTCATCAACAAATGTTTCCTCACAAAAGAATGAGTCATCAGATCACTGACAGATTTCCTTAACCATTCAACCAAACAAGACTCAAGTAGAGTACAAGATATAATTGAACGTTAACTCTCAACCTCAGGTGATATTCAGGAAAGTTGTATATGTTATCTTTGATAGTGTTATCTCAGATATAGATGCTTTGAACAGATACTCTTGTCAGTTGTCACAGCACATTACATTTTAATCCAACAAAATTCTCAAAATTCAAAGACATTGCAATCTTCAACATAATGATAAATGTGTGTCCAATTAAAAAATAGAAAAGTATAATCTGAAGAGATACTTTCAATCTTCAAAATGCTGGCAGAGAAGGGAAAAATAGTCACTCACATGCCAAGAGTGTCAAACAGAGAAGCAAAAGGTAATCTAACAAGAGGACCATTGTGTGCATTCCCCTCAAGATCTACACGATCAACTGCAAGGAGGAAACTGATTTACCAACACCATAGTATCATATTATCAAGCGCAAAGGAATTGAAAACGAGGGCAGCTTACATTCAATATCCCTTGCATTCTCCAAGGCCTTGGAAAACAGGTTCTCAGAAAAATATGCATTTTCTTTTGAAAGAGAATCTGAAGCGGCAACGTTAACACTCGTATCTGTTATGGGCCCATTACTGCCAACACATTTACGATAATGAATGAGGATAAGTAGCACATGGAGGCTGCAGTCGGCCAATGGACTTTTTGATCCCTCGCCACTAGAATTGACCAAATAATTGAATGGCAACAGCACATAAGTTGCTGCAAGTTCAAGCATAAAAGGAATTATATATTAAAATGCACTGACGATACAGTACATAAGAACGGAATCTTATATCATCAGAAAAAACACTAAGGTATTCCGCGATGAATATAAAGGAGAACTTTAATGGTTCATATGTGAAAAGAGCTAAAGAGTAGGGGTGATAAAGAAGTGGTTTGTATTGAATTTAAGACAGAAAATTTGAAGAAAAGTGCATGTCAATTGCCGTACAGAAGTCATTCCTACATCAATTACCTCAAGGTAATAAATAAAGTACGAAGTGCACATGGAGAAGAAGCAAATAAATGTTGAGAAGTAAAACACAAGACAAGTGAAAAGGTGCTACATATTCAGTGTATACTTCCATATTCTTGACATGAAATGGATCAAGTGGCCACCTTTTCTGCCACATATAATGGGTACTTTATGAAATTGTGATCCACAAAATGCTCAATAGCCTATTTTAACATAATGCCTCCCATGAAAGAGCACCGAAAAAATAATCACAAGATAACATGGAATAAAATTATCATACGGAACCACCATACCAGCCACAGAACCAACTCTCTGTAGAACACCAGGTTGACTTCCTTCAGAAAAGACTGAATAGTAGGCACTATTTAAGGGAATGTGTGGTCGTGTGATATAGTTGATAAGCAGTTTGCGGACAACCAAACTAACCAAAGCATTTTCCTGCAAATTGCAGTAGCATACTAAACATAAGTTCGCAGGTACTGATAATTTGTACCCACTAATAAAAGATATATTTTATCTTTCTAACCTGAGCCATTGCTGCATCAAGAAATGGGTTCACGTCATCTGGTCTGGGAGATGGCCCTGAACAAAGCTGAGTTGACATAGCAATGAGCAAAAAGTTGAGCAGCTCCTGGTGCAGTGGATACGTGTTGGAACTGGTTTAAATAACAATTCATTATTAGGATGACAATTATTATGAACATCCATAAAAAAAAAAAAAACATTTGAATATTCCTTAATGTACCTCACATCTACCGATCCAATAAAATTCAGCACACTATGCATGACGAGATTCTCAATGTTTTGATCTGCACATAAAAATACCAAGCTTTAAAACAATAATGCTTCCAATCACGAATTAAGAAAATAGTACTCCATCTATCCCAAAATGAGTATCCTCTTTTCATTTTTAGCAAAAATTAATAATAATTTGAATAGTGCTTAATTTTACCTCATGTGTCCCCACATATAGCTTTATTGTAACAAACTCAAGGGTATCTAACTAACTTATCTTAGGGATATTAGAAATAATTCACGAATAACTAACCAAAAAGTAGCCCCTAGGGGGTGGCGCAATGGTCAAGACACACATCTCCACGTAGGAGGTCGTGGGTTCAAATC
>JAYMTF010000694.1:0-31589 GCA_036897485.1 Pelargonium nanum | reverse complement strand
TGAATTACTTCCTAATTTATACTTTCCTATTATACATATTTCCTAATATCATAACAGTGAGAAACTGTGTTTCTATAACCTAGTTGATACTATTATATCCAATGAAGTTTAAACATAAGGCAGGCTCATCTATATCAAATATGTCATCTTTTTTAGATCATGCTGGCTTGTTTCTTATTTCCATTTCTTATAAGATTCAACTGATGAGTTGATCAAACTTCATGAATTGTAGATTTCTTTGTCATTGTGTCAACCAAGTTTGGAATATACCCTGTATACATGTTGATTTTCATTTCTCTTTCCCGTGGCACATTCTTTTAATTGAAGTTTGTTAATAACTTAAGTTCTTTAAGCATGCAAAACTAAAATGCTGACCCATTTTTTTCTTTCTGGCTTTCCTCTGGACTTTTTGATATCTGCTAGTGATGATATTCCAATGAGTGCTCATTATGAAGGAACCAAAGCTAAAAGTGAGGATCATGTTTCTGTAAAGAAAATTCGAGGTGAGAGGAAGGTTCAAACAGTTCCTACTACAGACCAAGCCGATGTAACAGTTTCAGATAGTTCTCAGAAATGCACCAGTGATAGAGTAGTGTCCAAAGTTGACAAGAGTAAACATGATTTAAAAGAGGAGGTTGCAGATATAATGAGTATAGTTCAGGGGGCAGATCGTAAACTTTCCAAGGGTCTTGCATGCCAGAAACTTGCTGACAAATCCTCGAATGAAAGAGAAAATGCAGCTGGCTTGAGAGTAAAGAAGATCATGAAAAGAGCTCCTGAAGATAAGGATTCATTCGTCGTAGTTCAAAAACTCAGAAAGGAAATAAGAGATGCTATTCGCAACAAATCCTCAAAAGAGATTGGAGAAAATCTTTTTGACCCAGAGCTCCTTGCTGCGTTTAGGGCTGCTGTGACAGTACCAAAAACTGAACCTGTTAAAAAGTTATCGCCTATGGCAATGAAGTTGAAGAAGTCGATACTGCAGAAAGGAAAAGTACGTGAGAATTTAACAAAGAAAATTTATGCGAATTCCAGTGGAAAACGAAAACGCGCATGGGACCGGGACTGTGAAGTTGAATTTTGGAAGCATCGCTGCATGAGATATACGAAGCCTGAAAAGATTGAAACATTGAATTCAGTTCTGAACCTTCTTAGAAAGAGTTCAGAGAGCTCAGAGATGGAGCAGGGGTCGGAATGCTCTACGACAAATCCAATTTTGTCCAGATTGTATTTAGCAGATACTTCTGTTTTCCCTCGGAAGGATGATATCAAGCCTCTCTCATTGCTTAAAGGAGCTGGGTCTGAAGAAAATACAGAAATCATCCCAGGGAAAAAAGGTTCCAGGCCATCACTTTGTAACCGTACTGGAGAAATTACAGAAACGCCTAGTCTTTCATTGAAGGTTGGTGTTCCTTTGTCTGATGATAGAGGAAGCAAGGGTAATGTTCCAAGTTCTGAGGGTGATACTACTAGAAGTAAATTACATCCAAAGAGACGCCCGGAAGGGCTACCTAATTCTCCTTTAGGTAGTTTAAAAGATAAGGTACAGAAGGAAGTCAGTGATAAACCTGAAGATAAAAAGATTGATAAAAGAAAATGGGCACTAGAGGTTCTTGCAAGAAAAAATTCTGCAGCAGGCAAGAATGGTTCAAATGAGAAGCAAGAAGACAATGCTAAACTTAAAGGAAATTATCCCTTATTAGTAAGTAATATTATGGTTTTCTCAACAATAGTTTTTCTACAGATTTTGTTTTTCATTGCCGATATTTATCCATTCTTCTTCTTTTTTGTGCAGGCTCAACTTCCAGCAGACATGAGACCTGAATTGGCACCCTGTCGCCATAATAAAATTCCCATATCAGTCAGGCAGGTATGCGTTGCCTTGTGTCTCCACTATTCTCAATTAGGGCGTGTATTTGCACTATACTAAATGGATAGTTTCATGGGTTACGCTAATTATGGGAATACTATTAGGCCAAAAAAAAGGAGTCACTCAAATACATAACTGTAAAGCTCACATTGGAAATTGGAATTTTGGAGCAACATGTGCTCATATTTGAAACCTTTGGAGGGAGATTTCGTTCCATTTTTGGTGTTAGTTAGAACCACCGCCACTTCAATCACAATGTATTGTGGTTGCTAAGATGATCATCCATGGCTACTGTCATTATACAGCTTCTTTGTGCTATCATTTTGTTTCTTTGGTATGTTTGAAGATGAGTCTCTCATTTGGCATATAAGATGAGTTACTCTCGTCACCATCTGGGGTTACTCAATCTCTGTCACAGCTGTCTTACTATAATGTTTGTTTGCTATGATTTCTATACTAATTGCTAAGATATGCTTTACAGACACAGCTTTACCGCCTGACAGAATTCTTCTTGAAGAAAGCAAATCTGCCAATCATCCGTAGGACTGCAGATACAGAGTTGGCGGTTGCAGATGCCATTAACATTGAAAAGGAGGTTGCTAATAGGTCAAATAGCAAGCTAGTATACATGAATCTATGTTCACAGGAGTTATTGCATCGGTCAGATAACAGCAAGTCCAATAGAGTAACAGAATCAGATCCATCAACCTCATCAGGTGTTACTAACAATGAACCAGAACAAGAAGTTGACGAACTTTCAACTGATCCTATGGTTGCAGAAGCATTGCAAGCTGCAGGCCTTTTGTTTGATTCTCCTCCTAATAGCCCACTTCACCAAACAGAAGTGCCCAAGGAAGAAGATCTGTCAATGAAGAACACAGAGGAAGGGCCTGATAATGTATTTGAAATGGATTCACATCCTGAACTGGATATATATGGTGATTTTGAGTATAGCTTAGAAGATGAAGATTACATTGGATCCAGTGCAATTGGAGTATCCAAACCACAACCAGGTGAAGTTGTGCCAAAATTGAAAGTGATTTTCTCCACTCTTGACTCCGAAAAACTAAATGAGTCTGTAGATTCCAAAGATTGTGAGAAGTTAGAGACTCTGGAAGTACCTAACGACTCATCCTGCTTGCTTGAGTGTCAAACTGAAGAAGACATCAAAAGCTCAACAATGGAAAATGGGAGTAACAAAACATGTGCTCCTCTAGAAACTTCACTTACTGAAGAAGGCGAAGAGCTATCTATAGCAGAGTGTGAAGAATTGTATGGCCCAGACAAAGAGCCACTGATAAAAAAAATTCCTGAAGAAGCATCAACCGAGCTACATGGACTATCCAGCGTAGGAGCTGAATTCAAAGATCCCAATGGTAAAGAAAGTTACGAGTCAAAACAAGCAGTGAATGCATCTGAATTGGAGAGTGAGATCCATACAAAGAATGTACTGGCCACTATTGGTCATAACTCCTGTGGAGAAAATTCACCCAAAAATTCTCAATCTGGTGGAAACGTCCAAGGGAAGGAGAAGAAATCAAACATCGGCAGCAACAACCAGTCTGATGATAGCAATTCTATATCTAAGAAGGTACCCACGACTCATTTGTTGTCATCATATTTATGTTCTTTCCATTAGACTCGTCTGCCATTCAACACTTTTTTATCTTCCCGTTTAGTACCCTTTGCACTGCTTAGTTGACCGGTTGCTCCACTCATCTACAGGTGGAAGCCTACATCAAAGAGCACATTAGGCCACTCTGCAAGAGCGGCGTGATAACAGCTGAACAGTATAGGTGGGCTGTTTCCAAAACCACAGATAAGGTCATGAAACATCACTCCAAAGCAAAGAATGCTCATTTCCTCATCAAGGAAGGTGAGAGGGTAAAGAAACTAGCAGAGCAATACGTCGAGGCATCAGCCCAGCAGAAGTGATCATCCTCAAAACTATGGGGTTGATTCTCCGTTTCTTTATTCACATAGTAATTTTTTTGGTATGAAATCATAACATTCTCCATAGCATCATTAGTGCATGCATTGCGCGAAGTGAGAAGCTAAAGAAATGTTTAGCTCAAACTCGGAAACTAGGAGAAATTTATTCCTTCAACATAGCTGACGCCTGTATATTCAATGGACAGAAGTTGCTTAATGTAAAATTTGTAGTTTTAAGATTGAATAGAATCTGAGGAATGTAGTTGGAGACATTTTAAAAATTCATTTGTAGGAGCATTGACCTTAAATTGTGTTATGGCAGTGTGATTTCTTGAGACTGACGCAGAGCCCAAAGGGAACATTTTTATAAAGAAACATGCAGTCATGTGATCCAATCTTTCAGGTGGTGGGACTTTTAATGTTTTAGTTACGTTGATTACAAATTCAACAAGCTTCCCTGTTCGATAACGTAGGTAGGATCTAATCTTCACCGACCAACAAACGAGAGCAAGAAGTAGAATATATATACTTGGAGATAAAAATTCGAGAGAAACAGAATACTCGTTATGCGACGATAGTAAAACATATAAAACATATAGATAACATATTATATTTTACAATACTATAAATTTAAGGTACAAGTTTTTTTAGATCAAGTTAGTCAATATAATGACAAAACGACAGGTCGGTCACTACCCTTCGTTTTGAACGACCCTTAGCAGAAAAAGAATAAATTATCCGTTAATTTGTCTTCTCCCAGGTTCATTTGTGCTTACAGTTGTTGCAGGAGACAAGCTTCTTGCTATGGGTTAGGTACTTAGGTTGATTCTATATCTCCAAATTCTCATTTCAAATTCATCACAAACCCTAATTTGGAAAACTTATGGTTGAAGATAAAATGTCACAGTCTTGCAACAATCATCCAGCAACAACCCTAGTTTCCTAAAACCCTGTTCTGCAAATTTCATCACTCAATGAACACCATTAACACACTCCCATCACCTAGGGTTCATCTTCCCAAACCCTGCGCCCATAGCAGAGCTTCACACCCCACCTCACTCCTATTCCGGAAACACTCCAAACACATACGATTCAGCAGAAATTTTCCACGAAGAGCACATTCCAACAATGCCTCACAGCCAGCTGCTACTCCTGAACCCGCCGGAGAAGATTTTGTGACCAGAGTTTTAGAGGAAAATCCTAGCCAGGTCGAGACCAAGTTCATGATTGGGGGCAAGCTGTACACACTGAAAGAAAAAGAGAAATTGAGAGCGAACCGGGACGCTGGTGTTCTTAAGTTTTTGTCAAAAAGGTTGAATCTTTCGCTGGAGAGCAGTGAGGGTCATAGTGAGAGTAAGAGTGGACTGAAGAGTGACTCTGTGTACCTGAAAGATCTATTGAGAGAGTATAGAGGGAAGCTGTATGTGCCCGGGCAGGTCTTTGGGGAAAAATTGTCAGAGGAAGAGGTGTTTGATAAGAATGTAGAGGAGTTCCCATTGATCAGCTTTGAGGATTTCAGGAAGGCTCTGCAGAAGGATAAGGTTAAGTTGGTAACTTCGAAAGAGACTTTTGGTGGTTATCCAAAGAGGGATTTCATTGTGTATCTGGAGGAAATTCCGGGCGACAAGAACTTGCAGAGAACCAAATGGTAAAATATTACCGGCTAATTTATCATATTACTTCTGTAGCTGTGTTCTATGATGTTATGCTTCTGCATTTTTATTGATGTTGTAGAGCCATCCTGCAGGGTAATGAGGCTGAATACAAATGAGGTTGACACACTCATGGAGGAGTATTCTGGTCCTCTACATGAAATAGAGAGGCACACTAGGGTGATCAATCTTTAACTCCGTTGGGTTTTATCAGTAATTTATTACTAAAGCTGTCAGCTGTTCAGTTGCTGCAAGTAGAGAGTAATTGGAGAAAGAAGATAAATTTGGTATTACAGAGACTATATATAAGAAATGCTTGAGTTTGCTAATGATGTTGAAGTGGGAATATTATATTAGGGAACTCTTAAATTTAAACATCAGTTAATATATCTTCCTCTGATTCCATCTTAAAAAAACATGCAATATTCTTGATAAGTGGAATTTTCTTTCACATTGTTACTGTTAGTTCAGTATCTTGTAGATTTAAGGGTAATACGCCTATGTTCTTTGGAGTTTTCTGTACACTATGTTTGCATCTCAGACAAATTGTATAAATGATTAACATGTTGTAACTTGCTGGTAAGAGTTGGACTTTTTTGAACATATATTTCCCAACCTCACATTCTTAACAACTTAAATCATGTGATGCAGTCTTGGGTTGCTAAGTTACCAGAGGATCCCAATCCAGTGGCATCTTCCATATCTAGCAGAATCATTGTAGAGCTTGGAATGGTGACAGCCATAATGGGTGCTGCTGCAGTTGTTGTTGGAGGATTCCTGGCTTCTGCAGTATTTGCTGTTACTAGTTTTGTATTTGCAACTACTGTTTATGTTGCATGGCCTGTAGCTAGAGCATTTCTTAAGACTTCTCTTGGTCTCACTTTGAGTATTTTCGGAAATGTATGGGGATATCTTACTGATATTTTCGCTGATGGGCGGATTTTCATGACGTTGTATGAATTTTCTGGATTGGGTCTTTTGGCTGCCAGCACAGATGTTTTAAAACCAATATTATTTGTCCTTCTGTTTATGGGCCTCGTTCTCCGATTTACACTTTCAAGAAGACCCAAGAACTTCAGGAAGTGGGTAGGGTTTGCTTTGGTTTGCTATTTTTGTATTCTTATTTTCCATTCATTAATAAATTGGCTGATCTTATGTCATGAATTTGACCGACTAGGGCTTTCACTTGTGTTGTTATTATTTTGCAGGACATATGGATAGGGATTCAATTTTCACAATCTAAAGCAGAAGCTCGTGTAGATGTTAGTTTCTACTAGATACTGTTCTTCCATATATAATTCTGGTACAGTGGGTATGAAATTCTTAGCATCTCTTTTTGGACTTCATATCTTCAGGGTTCAACAGGAGTTAAGTTTTGTGATGTGGCAGGAATAGACGAAGCAGTAGATGAACTTCAAGAGGTATTTTTCCCATCTCTCCCACATAATGAATCTCACTTGCGCAAAGAATTGTAATTATTGTTGAATTGTGTATATTTGCTCTCTTTTTTCCACCACGGGTTGTCCTGTATAGATTTTTACACAGAATGGTTTTCTTTCTGCGATCTACCTTGCATTTCTCATTTTATTTCTGAGCAAATAAGACATTTTAAATCCTTTCTGAAATTCCTTCAAAAAAAAAAAATCCTTTCTGAAAGAGACTTGGGAAAGGAAGAATTTATTATTGGCGGCTACTTCACATACAAACCAGTGAACTATCTTGCCCTTGAACTATCGATAGCGAACTGGAAGCTTGGAAAATATTGGTGTTTGATAGCATACTATCAATGGCGTACTTATTCTGTTCATTCATTTTCTTGTCTTGGACATTTATGAGTTTGAAATATATACTTATATTATATGCTGTCAAGGGTTACTTCCATTTTTTTGTTACTTCCATTTTTTTCTAGGCAAGACAGATTACTACTCTTTTTTCTTCTTAGGTCTATCCTCTTGTCTATGTTTTCACCCATCTGCTTTAATTCTGCCACTTGAGTGTGCACACACATGCGCATACACACTCTTTTCGTTATTCTTGCATTGATAAATTATTGGACCGTGAGTGAATATCATTTTTTCATTCTAAAATGTTATCTTGATTTCATTGAATGGGGGAATCTTTTGGGTATCGTTTTAGCCTCTAATGTATTTTATTGAATATTATTAACAATGTAGTTCTTGTTATGCTGATTAGTTGGTGAAATACTTAAAGAATCCAGAATTATTTGACAAAACGGGAGTAAAAGCTCCACATGGGGTTCTTTTGGAGGGTCCGCCTGGCTGTGGCAAGGTCTGTTATATGCTTTATTATTCAGTGATTGATTCAGCATGTTGTGTGGGTGTGATTTTTTGACAAGTCTCTAAAGTGACATCGTGCTCTTGCAGACCCTTGTTGCCAAGGCCATAGCTGGTGAAGCAGAAGTTCCATTTTACCAAATGGCTGGATCTGAATTTGTGGAAGTTTTGGTTGGTGTCGGTTCTGCTCGCATCAGGGATCTATTTAAAAGAGCTCAGGTTACTATTTGGATTGATTATATTATCATTCATGAATAACGAGTGTTCGCTTGATAATCATGCATGTGGTTGACTAAGGAAAGGTCATTCTTTAAACACATAAACTGAATGGACATTATATTATTTTGTGTTAGTTGTTGCTGTATAATTTGACATATCTGTATACATCTCTTTTGCGTACATGCCTGTGTGAGGTTTCATTGGTCCCACATAGTTATTATAACCATGCATCCATGATTGTATGTTTTCACTTAATTAAGGCACGAGGCTATTGGTTTTATGCTGCAAAGAATAAATTCTTCTTTGGTATGAATATATATGACCTTTATATGGTTCAAGAGAATTGGACAGAACGTTCAATAATGTTGAAGTTAATAGTTTTTCTTAGGACAACTTAGGTGGTTTACAATATCAACGCTCTCTAATGTATAAATGCTTGGCATATGTTGTTATGAAGTCAGTTAACAAGAATATCATGCTTTCTCATTGCAGGTAAACAAACCATCAGTTGTGTTTATTGATGAAATTGATGCAGTGGGCACTAGGTATAAGTCGCAATTTACTTGATTCGTTGATTGTATTTTATATCCTCTGTTTAAGAAAACATAGTATTGCTTGCTCAATTTGAGCTCTAATTCTACCACAGATTGATTAAACTCTTAGCCTCTTATTCTGTCATTATCCCTGGGAAGTTTACTTCCACTGGTCAATGGCGGTGCATATTCATACTTAAATGAGTTGTTTATTTGGGATTCTGTCTTGCTGTAAACATTTGTGTATGCCTGTGAGGAACACACTTTAACAATGGTGTTGGTTGGCTTTAAGGTGTAGGAGTTTTTGTTCATAATAAGTTAATACAATTATAATTTTTAATAAATTTAGCAAGCCATGCTAAAATCATATTTATATCAGCTATATATTTCACTATGAATTTAATAGGGATCAACATATTCATGTAGAATGAATGGGATTAGTTTTCTTATGTGCAAGCATATGGCATTCAAACTATGCAGGAAATGCAGTATTTGCGGTTTGAATGATTTTGCATTTGTTTTGGTATATTCAGGCGTCAAGGGGTATATAAGGAATCTGAAAAACCGATGTATAATGCAGCTACTCAAGAGAGGGAAACTACGTTGAACCAGCTTTTGATAGAGCTTGATGGGTTTGATACTGGCAAAGGTGTTATATTTTTGGCTGCTACAAATCGTCGAGATTTGTTAGATCCAGCACTTCTTCGGCCTGGTCGTTTTGATCGTAAGGTTGTTAATATTACTGAATCAGCAGGCATTTTTGTTATTCGATGATCTAGACTTGAATTGTGTTTTGTATTAGCTTTGTCAAACAGTAGACTCAGTAGTCCACATCCACTCTCATTTTAAATTTAATTAAAGATTAGAACCGTGTCAAATTGATTTGTGTTAGCATTCTTTAATGGTAGTTAATCTTCAATCTCATTTCTATTTTTTGCATGCACTAATGCAGATAAAAGTTCTCCCTCCTAATGCAAAAGGGAGAGCAGATATTTTGAAAATTCATGCAAGGAAAGTGAAAATGTCCGAGTCTGTTGATTTAGTCACTTGCGCTACTAACTTAACTGGTACGCATTTCTAATGGGTTTCTATTCAATTATCATTCCAATACTCAATGCCTCGTCTTCAATTATTAGGATGGACGGGAGCGAAGCTGGCTCGGCTTGTCCAGGAAGCAGCTCTTGTCGCTGTCAGAAACAAACATGAGTCAATACTTCAGTCAGACATGGATATGGCAGTTGACCGACTTACAGTGGGACCTCGACTTGCTGGAATAAAGTTGTCTCCCCAGGGACAATCTCGTAGAGCTACTGTAGAACTGGGAGTTGCAATTACTTCTCATCTGCTCAGACGATATGAGAATGCAGAAGTTGAATATTGTAGTAGGGTTTCGATCATTCCTCGGGGCCAGGTCCATTATTATTTTTTCTGTTTCCAAGTCCTTACTTTTCTGATTTCTTTTTCTTTGATATTATCTTCATAAACATCTATAGTTCTTATTATCTTGATGATGACCAGCCCCAAAATAAGTAAGGCTAAAGCTATCATACCCACTAAGTCAAGGGGCACAGATGAAAAATATCTTCTACCGTATATACTGAAGGGATCAATGTTAATTACTTTTATTGTGATTTTCCAGCTTTGATTTTAATAAGTTGGAAGATTGCAAGAATAGGCTATTTTATACTATTTTGCATCTGAGACCTATATTATACTCCCAGATTATACAATTGACTAGTATATTAATATGTCAATGATGCTGCAGTCATTATCTCAAGTTGTATTTAACCGACTTGATGATGAATCGTACATCTTTGAGAGGCGGCCACAACTGGTACATCGTCTTCAGGTGCGGACATTAAGTTCACTGGCTTTCCATTGACTGTGACTGTTAGGATCATGTAGTATTTACTCATCTGAGCTCATCTCTAAATGAAGATATTACTTGGAGGGAGGGCTGCTGAAGAGATTATTTTTGGACGAGACACGTCACAGGCATCAGTTGACTACCTTGCGGATGCATCTTGGCTTGCTCGCAAAATTTTAACCATGTTGGCCCCTTACCTACTTATGTTCCCTATTCTTTTCTTGCCAGCTGTAATGGTATAGATACCATCTTGACTTCTCTTCTTTCAACAGATGGAACTTGGAGAATCCAATGGTCATTCATGGAGAACGACTTGCTTGGGGGAAGCCACTCCGATTTGTGGGCCCAAGGATGGACTTTGAAGGATCACTTTATAATGACCATGGTCTGGCTCAATCCCCACTCAACCTGAATTTGGATGATGAAGTTGCACAAAGGACTGAAAAACTGATATGTGACTTGTACGAGAAGACAATTCATCTTCTTAGGAGGCATAATGCGGCTTTACTAAAGGCTGTGAAGGTAATTGAATTTGGAGAGTGAATGTGTTATTCTAGAGTTACTAATAAAACTTGGTTTGAAAGAGTCTCTGATGCAAGCATGAAGTATGTTGCATCTAGGAGTCAAATGTTTGTTGAGCTTCTGAAGATAGAACAAAATCTTATGCAAGTTCATACACAAAATGATTGTTTACCTTTTGTGAAATTCAGCTAAGTAGGTACATGACTGAAATGGTCATATGGTATATGACAAAATCTAGTATGCATGTTTTTGCCTGACATATTGGTGCTGTAACCAAGTTATGTGGTTTTTGTTTGTGGGCTTGTACTGCAGGTTCTTCTGAACCAGGAAGAAATCAGAGGAGAGGAAATTGACTTCATTCTGGACAACTACCCCGCGCAAACGCCTTTAGATCATGTTCTTCAGGAGGAAAATCCAGGAAGCATCCCATTTTTCAACCAGGAACAAGAGCTGGAGTTAGAATATGCCTTGCCAACTCAATCCTAAAGAGAATTGTTAGAACCACTGTAGAGATACATACTTTGTATGTGAGAGATGCATATATTTTATGCACAATCATATTTTTCTCCGCTGTTGTATTTTCCAGTATAGAATAGAATGGAACGGAATGGAATGTAACGGGATAACAACTTCCCATCAGCATTTGTGGAACACGATATATGCACAAGCAGTTTCACATGAACATTTACAAATGTAGCTTTGTTAACATTAACAGTGAAGGTCTTCGATTTCACTCTCATGGCCCGACCAGACAGATCCGTTCTGCAACCTTCTCGCACCCTTTATGTGCCATCAATGGGCCACTTTTGGTCAAATTTGAGTACTGAAATTGTTGAGGACTAATGTAGTGTGTACAGTGTTTTGAAAAATACATTGAATTGCTCTTGAATCTGTAGGCAAGTCAAAAAATTTAAACTCAAACTTGTAAAAAAAAAGATACAAAATGAACTAAACTCAAATTTGAATGATCAGATTGATATAACTAGTGATCCGGTGTGCAGTTACTAGTTACTGAAGAAATGAGAGAAAAATCATGTATAGTTGATAATTACTAAAAACACCTTCAATTGACCGTTGATCATTGAAGACGCAATTAGTTACAATCCAAGACTTGGCCTCTTGTTTCCGAATCTGGTGGCAGTTAAGTTGGGTGTAGCATAAACTAAATAGCCACAAAAATCACACACAAAATTGGCCGCATATCATAAAACCAGAGAGAGAGAGCGCGAAAGAGACGAGTCTTGCGTCAAAACAAAACAAAACAAAAACAAAAACAAAGCATCATCATCAAAGAGACACCAACACATTTTGTTTGAAATTAATCATTTTTACAGTGTTTGATGAAACCCCATTTCGGAATGAGATATGAAGAAACCTCGTAGCTGTGGCAACAAATATCAAATTAGCAGAGTCAATCCCGATTGCAGCAAAAACAGATCCGAAGAAAAATCCAAAGGAAACAGCTTTTACGAGCTATCGTTGTCTTTGATCTTTTCATTTTGGTGTCTTCTCTTCTTGTTCTACTTCGAACTTGGCCTCGGCCATGGTAACGGAGGTACATTTCTTACTTTTGGGTATTTGCATTTTGTTGTTTTGTTTCCAATCTTAAAAACCCAATTTTCTGTTTCTCAGATTCATTAACATACACTGCAATTTGTTAATTACATTGTAAGCAAAGGGACGATTGATAAATATAATTTTAAAAAAATGACGATTGATTGCGATTCTTCAATGGTTTTCTAATGAAAAAGACAAATATGTATGTGTAAAATTTTCAGGAATTTCCATTTCTGAGAACGGAACCAAGCCTTTCAATAGTGGCTGCAATGATGGGATGTGCAGGGACCTCCCAAATAAAAGTGATAATCATACAAATCAAATGTTTGTAGGGTTTAATATGACAGGAAGCTCGAAGAATTCCACAGCTCATCGTGAATTTGTAAACTCGGGATGTTCACCTCGGGAAACAAATGGATTAGAGGTAATTTTGAGTTCTTTAGGATATACTGCTGCTTTAGTATGTGAAGTGCCGCCACGAAAGAAGCAAGAGACAAATCAATCCGGTGATGAAACACGGAATGGAAGAAAGTCTCATGGAGCCTATCTTAACTTAGAAGAGTTTCAGAATTTGACAAAGCAAAAGAAAGCTTTGGGTATGTCTAGTAAGCTAGAAAACATCACCCATCGGCTAGAACCTGATGGAACTGAATATAACTATGCCTCAGCATCCAAGGGTGCAAAGGCGGTGGCTCATAATAAGGAAGCAAAAGGGGCAAGCAATGTACTAGGGAAGGACCATGATAAGTACTTGAGAAACCCTTGTTCCGTGGGAGAAAAGTTTGTTGTGATTGAGCTTGCGGAGGAAACTCTGGTTGATGCTGTCAAGATTGCGAATTTCGAACATTATTCGTCTAATTTCAAGGAATTTGAGTTATATGGCAGTTTGAGCTATCCAACTGAAACGTGGTTTCCATTAGGAAGTTTTGTTGCTTCAAATGTCAGACACACTCAAAGCTTTAATCTACTAGAACCCAAATGGGTGAGGTATTTGAAGTTAAACTTACTTAGCCATTATGGATCAGAATTTTACTGCACCCTGAGTGTTGTCGAAGTGTATGGTATTGATGCGATTGAGCGAATGCTAGAAGATCTCATTGTGTCTTCTGAAGAATCTCCTCCAAACAAATTGACAAAGCCTAATTCAACTACAGCTCCTCTACCAGAAAAGAGTCCCGCCGAAAAGAATAAGAATGGGGAAGCTCAAACCGGGGTTGAGGCTGATGGTGTAATGGAAGATATCATTGATGGTGCAGAAAAGCTCAATGTGGATGTGACCAAAGGCCAGGTGATGAGGGACGAGATTCCTGATCCTGTAATGGAAGTTAGACAACAAGCAACTGGCAGAATACCTAGCGACACAGTTCTAAAGATCTTGATGCAGAAAGTGAGGTCAATTGAGATGAATTTATCTGTGTTGGAAGAGTATATAAAAGAATTGAATCGAAGAGAAGGGGATGTTTTGCCAGAACTCGATAAAGAGGTGTCAAAAATTTCCCTGCTTTTGGAGAAAAGCAAAATGGAAGTCAAGGATCTCCGGGAGTGGAAGGAGACTACGGTATTGATTTTTCTCTTTTAGTGAATCTTCTTTTTCTTAGAAATTTATAAATATCCGCTTAATGGTGTGCATCCTCCTTCCCCACTTTACCAGGAGAAAAGGTTTACAGACCTTCAATCGTGGAAAGCTATTGTATCATCTCGGGTTGATGACTTAGTTCGAGAAAATAGTCTGCTGAGGTTAGCATTTTATCTGCTCTATCATATGAGTTTCTTCTTGTAGTTTTTTTATTAGTTTTCAGCAGATCTCTTCACAATCTTGTCCAAGTGGTTTGTACGTCAGAGCTGTTTCAGTTTGTTAAGTTAGAGAACATGTCACTCCTTTGAATTGGGAGTGTCTCATAGACAACTTATTCCAACTAAAAAAGAAGTCTTAACGTTAAGTAGTTGATGTTCAGCATTTTAAATGCAAATGTATCTTTAGTTCTTTACATTTAGGGAAGAATTGTAGAAAAAAGTCAAAAACAGTGAAGTCCTAAAGCTTCTACTTTTGACATCTCAAGACTTAAATGGGTAAAGTTGATTTAAGTAGGATCCCAAATGTTCCGTTCATTAGAAAGTAGGTATATAGATAAAAAACAATGGCTCGAGAAGGAATATCGTAATTGATGGAATCATGGTTCAGTTTTTAGAGCAATTTCATATATATGTGTTGTTATTGGGTTTGTGTGCAGTAAATTGCTAACTTAAATCCTCTTCTTCTTCAAATTCAGCATCTAACAAGCTGTGTCCTTTTCTGTCTTTTGTGATCACAGATTAGATGTTGAGAAGATTGCAAGGGATCAAGCAAGCTTGGAAAATAAAGAGCTTGCTGTGTTGGCAGTGAGTCTTTTCTTCATGTGCTTTGCAGTTCTGAAGCTACTGTCGGCGCAAGTTTTGATATTATTTGGTTCATCTCAGTCTAATAATATATGCCATACAAGTAGAGGTTGGGTTTTGATACTTGTTAGCAGCAGTATGACAATATTTATTACATTGATACATAACTAGTCCCTCCATTCGTACGTAGCTTTAGAAAACCAGATCTGTAACTCTGCAATCATAGTCCTTGTTGCTGGAGTAAATTTTTCGAGAATGTAGCTGATTTTTGTTACGGGAATTGATATTGAGCTTTTCCTTCCATAGGATCATGAACTGACAGGATATTGCAGATAGTATGTATGAAATCAAGAAATGATGGACATTGTTGTGTTTCGATGTACATAGATGCAAGTGAACCTGTTGGTTTTTCAGATGTAGATATTGTGTGTCTTGGTTGATAAAATTAGAGCAAACTTGTCAGTTTCCAGAATAATTTTCAAGAGTTTGGCTCTTTTGAAATGATTTAGGGGAATTCTTGCACTGTAAGGGGATCTTGGTAGTTGATGTTATCAAGGTTAAAAAAAATACTGTAAATTCATGAAGAAACCATGCGGTGAGCTCTGCTTTGGTAATGGACAAATGAGTAGGAACAGAATACAAAAATGCAACAAGTCTTGTGTTGGCTCTCTACTTTCCTAAACTGAACTTTGCTTAAGAAGTAACATTGGAAAATGCCGGATTAAAGGTAGTTGGTATACCTAAATTTATAAGTATGATACCCAAACCTATATTTTATCAAAACTGGTACTCAATTTGGTTTGTGCCGTTACTCATTGTTAACTAGGCAATGAAATGACACACATCTCTCTACGAGAGGTCGCGAGTTCAACTCGCATTGAGTTACGTAACATCTATGTCAGCGAGACTTCATGGTTCAGTTAACAACGAGTACCGACAAGAACCAAAATATTGGGTTTCAAATTGTAGTTTGGATTCACGGTTCAGTTGACATTCTTGTCTCCTTAGTAATCAAGGATACAAAGGCACGAGCCTATAGAACAGATCCTGTTCAAGTAAGGTCGTGGTTAAGTTAACATTGAGGAGTGTCGATATTTAATATTGGCTCAGCACACAGCCGAGTTTCTTCTCACTCTGTCAGTTACTATTCGCGAGTCACAGACTCACAAATCAAACCGTCCCTTCCCATTTCTCCTCTGCGAATTGGACTCAGTTCACAGCAAGAAATTACAGTAGGGTTTCATGTCCGGTGCGGGTTTCATGTCCGGTGCGGCTTTCATGTCTTGCCAATGGAGATTGCCTCTAATTTCTCTACCAATCTCCCGTCCCTTCCGTTCCTCGTAGCCGCCACAGCCACCGCGCTCTGTTTCCTATTCGCGATCTTCACCGGCCGATCAGTCCGGTTTCTCCCTTCTATCAAGAAGCTTAAATCGTCCAAATTGAACGCTGTCTGCAACTGTGCCCATTCCGCCAACGGTACCATCGGGAATTCGGATTCTGCGTCCACGAATGTGCCGTACTTGAACGGCTGCGCTGGATCGATGATGCTGGAGAGGGCGGCACCATCGGTGGCGGAACGGCACACGGGCGGTGCCTCCATGATAGAGCAACTGGTTCCGGAGATAACGACTCATGCTCTGAGTTACTTGGACTACCCGAGTTTGTGCCGGCTTTCCATGACGAACTCCTCGATGCGGAAGGCTGCTAATGATGACGATGCATGGAAGGCTCTCTATCACAAGGTAACGTTTTCATTCCTTTTCAATAATTGCTGTGAAAATCTGGTCTTGAATTCCGTAAATAAAATAATTCATGTTGCTTCGCAGTCACTGGGTTTAACTGTTGAAATAATAGGCTTTGGGTCGTGGATTGCTGTGGTGTGCAGGGTTGGAAGGGTAATGTGGTGCATCATGTCTTACCAAAGTGTTATTAAGTTGATTTAGCTATCCTAGGACACTTGTGCCACTGTTTGGTTGCAAACAAGAATTTAACAGAAGGTGGAACAATGTTGTTTAGGACTGTAGAATCATCTTTGCTTAGTTTGCGGGGATATTTTATGTGGCATGTGTATATACAAGATAATATGGCTGTTTGCAATCATGGACACGACAGGAACAGGATGAAGATTTTCAGGTTAAGTGGGACAATTTTAGTTATTGGTCAAGGTGGAGATTGAGATTGAGATTGAGATGGAGATGGAGATGGACATATAGATAGGGATTGGTCAGTTAGATCGGCATAATTTATATTTGAGTTTTGTGGTCTTTAGGTTTACATCCTGGTACTCCAATTGGAGAATTTTGTCTAGAATTTTGCCTCTTTGGAAACACACTCTAATTGATCTCTCCTTCAGTCAAATACTTGAGGATTTAGGGTTGCTTCTTTATATAAATGGTTTAGGATATTTGTATCATAGTCTAAGTTATATCTTCCTTTAGCTGCTGTGTAAGGTGGCATTCTTCTTCTGTCCTTTTTCTTTTTGTAAGGGAGCTTCTTCATATCTAGCTATAATATCCTTCTATCATAATATGTATGTGTGTGTATATGTATACACACACACACAAAAATGATGGAATCTTATTTTGAATGTGCCACACATCCTTGTTTGTGGGAAGAATTGAGATATTTGCTCTCTTGGACATAATAATTGAAATACCAATTCAAACATTTTCCCCTTTCAATTTCATGGTTACCAATATTGGAAACTTGTGCCCTCTGGATTTAAGATGCCAAACAGATTCTCAAGTTCAATTTTATTACCCTAGTGTTTGGGATATTGTTGGCATATATGCAAAATACTTAATCTCAAATTCTTTCGCAGGATTTCACATTGGAACAAGGTGGTATGACCCCAAGTAATGGATGGAAGGCTTATTATGCAGCTACAAGAGCCGTTGTGAATATTAATTCAGAATTTTTTAACATAATTAGAGAAAGGTCTCTTCCAGCAATGAGACGTATGTGGCTCAAGGCAGACTATGTAAAGGGTTGTCATTTCTCCGGATTTTTTTTTTCAGGGTATGATGCATGCAATTTGTTTTCTGTAATTATTGTTTCTTCTTTTCCTCCAGTTATAATATTCAAGTAATAGGAACTACTTAACTCCAGTATCCTGCTGCTTCTTACTTCTATTTGAGGTTTGACTTATCAGATACGTAGTTTGTGTTGCTGATCTTAAGAATTAAATCGGTGAGCCTAGGATCTGAAATCCACCATTGGTTTAATTTGAAAACACATATTTTCATGAACCCTGTACTAGTGTGTCTTTACTGGACCTCACAGTCATTCATGCTTAGTACTCTATTATGAGCCTGCAAGTTGTTCATTTCAGAAATTACCGCATAACATCTAAATTTTACTGTGACAGGTTTTATGTGGCAAGTTCTCTTGATTCTCTCCCATGCCTAAACTACACTACTTGCACCATAAATAGGCCTGATTTTGGCGTCTTTTTATTATTATTTATTTATTATTATCTATTTCTTTTCTGGAATGCTCTCCTATGCTTCACTTATGTAGTCTTTAGCATTTGGTACATTGTCATGGTCCAAGTATGAAAATGCTATTACTTGAATTTTCAGTCCCTATGTTAGAGACTGAAATGTTTAGAGTGTTGACAAGAGGACTTTTCTTTCCAAGTGCAAGACTGGTGCACCATTGTTAAGTTTGATGGAACACTTGTTTTTAGCCATGTCGTGCACAAAGTGTATAATTTGCTATGGGTCTTTGTATATAATTTGCTAGAAATTTCAGGTTTCTCTGTTCTTCATTATTGGTTTGTACTCAGTGATCAATGTTTTGAATAGAGTTGAAACAGGAGCTGAGCTCTTTCTTCTCTTTTCCCCCTCAGCTATGGTGCTGTAATACAGAGTTGGGAGATTTTATTTGATGGGGAGGAAGATTTTGACCTTCAGGTTCGAGATGTGATAACTCGGGTGCTAACAGACATGGCTTGGGTTACCATGAAATTGTATATGGACATAGAGACGAGACCATTTAACGTGACTAATGTCTTCGAGTTTCATAAAGGGCGATGGTACATGGTTCATCATCACATCTCACGTGACTAATGACTTCGAGTTTCATAAAGGGCGATGGTATATGGTTCATCATCACATCTCTCTGTTAATGGGGCAACAGATTGCAAATGGATAAAAGAAGAAAAACGAGGCGATAACACAATCATATTTTTTTATAGTAGATTTTAATGGTATGATAATTTAGGTTCTTTCTGTGTTTAAGCAAATAGTAAGAATTTTACAAAATTGCTAGCTTCCAAATTATCATGCTTTTTTTCTTCCTTCACAAAATACAGACCAAGGAGGAGTGTTGCCTTCAAATTTTCGTTTTAATCCGAATAATAAATAGACAAAGTGGAGAAAATATGATTGAAGAAATTCCATTTGTGATCTAAATGAAATTATTAGAACAAAATTGTGTGTTAAATTGAATATATCAGAAATGGTTCCATGGTCTAGTGGTCAGGACATTGGACTCTGAATCCAGTAACCCGAGTTCAAATCTCGGTGGAACCTAATATGTTTTTTTGGTTTCACTATCTTCTTCTTTACTCTTAGCCTCACAGAAATAGAGAAGGTAGCAGTGGCCACTGGCCATTATCCACTCCCTCTCTCTCTCTCTCTCTCCTCTTCTCTGCGCGCACACACACTTTCTTTGTCTGAGAGAAATAGAGATGGTAACAACTGCACTTGTCCCCCTCTCAACACCAACGCCATTGCAATGGCGTGGCCCTACCTATCTCATTAGAAACCCACAACTTAAGCTCACCATCCCTCTTTCGTCATCCTCTTCTTCAACACCTTCACCTGTTGTCGAAGAAGGCCCTTCTTCTCCACCGGATGCGCTTCCTGTCCAATCAGAATCTGCCTCCGACGACGGCACTTTCAAGGTTCCTCTCGGGTAAGTAATTTTGCTTATTGTTAGATTCTTTGCAAAAGAACCACTCTAATGGATTCAGGCGTTAAGATCGAGTCCCGTGTTTGAATTGGATGTTCTTAAAATGCTCCTCCTAGAAGAAGCCAGCTTTAGTTTGTGTTACTTACTTGGCTATTTCATATGAACTGGCATGGAATTATGGAAACAATTCTGGTTTTAGGTTTTATTAGGAAAAAAATCTCATAGGGTTTGTTAATTTGGGAAAACATACTGTTTATATTTATGCATAATTATTATGTTTGCAGTTCATATCGAATTGTTCATTTTGTATTCACCTTGTATATACGTATATGACAAAGTAAAACAAAATCTACAGGGGTTGTAAAGGTTGTGGAAAAGATGTCATAGAGAGGGGATGCAATGGTGAAGGGAGAATTCAAGGTGGTATCGCAACTGTCCCTGGGTTTGGTTGGTGGCCGATTAAGGCTTACAGACCTTGTCCTGGATTTGTAGCTTCTGGTGGGAGGTATAGGCGACAGGGCCAAAGCATGGATGAGGTTGCCTTTGGAAGAGGGGGGAGGGGAGCTTCTGCTCGGGATAGTTCTGAGGTCCAATCAAGGTAAAAAGACCCAAATTTAGTAGTTTTCTTCAATGTCGATATCCTTCTATATCTTGTTAGATGAATTGCTAGTTGAAAACCCTCTTTGATTGAAGAAAGGCTAGAGATCATTTTTCTAAAACCTTGAATACATCATCAATTTATCTTCTCTACAGTTTTTAGCCACAATCCTAGCTTACATTGTGAACTAGGCAATTGGTTCGACCAGTGTGTTTTCCGTATTTGTCTTCTAGAAGTCAAGTGTCTTGTTCTGTTCTGTTTCTGTTTTCATAGCCCTTTGTTGTTCTGTTGCAACATGTTCAAATTATTGACTGAATTCTTGGCTTTGTTGCACAAGTAATGTTCATTGGATGAAAATCATAGACAAGAACATCCTGATTGATCTATCTGCTGTTGTTCTGTTCTTAAATCTAACTCGTTTCTGTTGTTTTTATAATTTGTTGGTTCTTTCTCCAAAGCACTCACAACTGACTCATAAACTCTTGCAGCAAGAAAAAGAAAGGAGGAAAAAAATCCAAGTAGTGCTTGGCATTGGGATTCGATTTCTCCGTTGGTGTTGAAGGGACCCTATGTGCTCCAACCACTGGACATGGATTCAATCTGTTTATTATTTGCCGCTAAATATCCTGGAAAAGTGAAAATGGAATTCTGCTCTCTGTACTCCAACCCAACATAGAAAATTTGATACCATGAATGAAGCTTAGGCTATATTTTCATTTTCTGTAACAATTTTTTGAATTGTTCCCATTTGTCTGAAAATGATTGCGTTCAGCTTGTTTTACACTCATTCTAGAAAGTGTCAAATTCGATCCTTTTCTGGTTATAGCAAGAGACTTAAACTACCTATCTTTCCTCCACTAAGTTAAAAGTAATTGTTTCTCCAAGTATAGGAAGTAATCTAAGACTTATGATGAGGTACTAAGCATTCAAGTAGTATGTGATAAGAAAAGACGTTAAGCTTAACATCCAATGCTAAACTCTAGTATTTCACATTTTCTCCTATTAACATATAATATAATGGGTTTTAAGTATTGGAGTAAAAATTGCTAAGTATGTGCTAAGCACCATATGATGAGGTAACACGTTCTCTTTCTTCATTAGCACCCAAAAAATTGTTAAGTACAAACTACAAAGCATCTCCAATGCTTAGCTCTTTTTTTGTGTGCTAAAGATGATAGGGAATGTGTCACCTCATCATTTAGTGTTTAATATATACTTAATAATTTTTACTCTAATGCTTAGTGCTCACTGCAATACATGCAAATAGTAGAGATAATGTGAAATAGTGAAGTTTAGCATTGAGTGTTAAGTTCAACATTTTCTCCTTAGTATCTCTTCTTAGCACCTCCTACTTCAATGCTTAACATTTCTTTAAATTTAAAGTCTCTTTTAACATCTCTCGTTGTCTTCCCGTGTTGAAAATTGTTTAGTGGCGACATACAATGTTTTAATTTATAGAGGACCGGATAACAATGAATTCGATTTGATTATTGTTATTTTAAAATTTGCTGGACAATTTACTCACATAGCAAACGGTAAAATTGGGCTGATTTGGGACGATTGTCCTGATCTTTCCATTGATCTCGATCCAACGGTACCAGAATAGGTGTTAAAACCGTACATTTCCATCAAAGCTTATAACGCTATTGCTTTAAAACGAGAGTCAAATCTTCCCTATCGGAGCAAATACTTACTGTGAAAGCGCCAAAAGCACTGCGCGAGGTCCTCGAAGAATCAGAAATGGCTTCCGAAATCGAAGCGAAGATCGAAAAAACAGTGCGTGAAATCCTTGTTGAATCGGATATGAACCAGATGACCGAATACAAGGTGCGAAAGCTGGCGTCGGAGAGGCTCGAGCTCAACCTCTCCGAGCCAAATTACAAGGCTCTTGTGAGGCGCGTCGTCCAAGCCTTCCTCGAAGAGCAGAAGGCCAAGGAAGAAGAAGAAGAAGACAAGGAGGAGAAGGTGGAAGAGGAGGAGGAGGAAGAAGAAGAAGAAGACGACAACAAGGGGAAGAGCGGCGGTGCTAAGGAGTACGACGACGATGGTGACCTGATTGTTTGCAGGGTGAGTCAGTTCCCTCTCTAGCTATCTTGCTTTTTTATTATACTATTTTTATGTTTGTTTTTTTTGGGGTCTAGACTGGTAGGTGATAAACCCTAATTGCAACGTTTCTGTTTGGTTGATGAGAAAATTGGGAATGTGGTTGGAAAATGCTTAGGCGTATGATTAGTTGCTCTCATTTTTATGTTTTCTGGATGATAAATCCAGACTCCATAAAAAAAACTCATTCATAGTGTTTTGGGTGTTTTTGATTTTTTCTGCTTTAATTTGGGTTGAAACTTGGGTGGACAAGTGACCAGGAGATGAGAAATTTCGGTTTAGAGTTGTAAGAATGATGATAGACTTGTTATTGATCCTCATTGGGCTCCTAGACTAGGATAAATGGGCTTAGTTTAGGAGACATGATTAAGAACTCAACCCACTCTGATATTCCATCATTCATCAACTCCCAGACACAGTGATAACAGTAAATGGATTGGTTATTCTCTCATTGGGTTTATTCTGTTTCTGGTTCAGCTATCAGATAAAAGAAAGGTGACAATTCAAGATTTCAAAGGGAAAACTTTGGTGTCAATAAGGGAGTTCTATAAGAAAGATGGAAAAGAGCTTCCTACTAGTAAAGGTAAGTTATATCGTCATTCTTATAATCTTATCTGCTGCTTGGGTATGTTTGAAACTCCGTAAATGCAAACAGGTTGAACAATTTTTTTCATTTTTTTATGGCTGTAGGAAGTTTTAAACTTGCATAACAAAGAAATGGAACAAGTGTTATTTTGGTTTAAGTGGAGAGTTGTTCCTAGTGTGAATTTCAACCTTTTGCCTATGATTTTGCAGTGATCTCCACTGCTAAAGCTCAATCAACAGCAATGGTTAATATAGATTATAGAACAAGTAAAAGATCACACAAACTCACACACCCTATATGAATTTCTAAGAACACAAAGCCAAAACCTACGGAGGTTTAATTTCATCTCACCAAATCAAATGATCAAACAGTACAGCCAGAACACTATGTTAACCCGCCACACACACACTCAGCTAGCAGGCTATACTGTACTGACAAGAGCAGCAGCTAACTTCTAACCAAAGAAGAGACGTCAAAACGACAAGGCTAATGCTAAAACTCGAAAAACACTAAAACAGAGCCTAAACAACAGCATAGCTTGCTAGTTACTAAAAGCCATTGAACGACAGCGTCTGTTACCCATCCTATATGGCAATGTCTTGTACCCAGCTCATACCAAACAATGTTGTTCCACTTATTTGAATATATGACTCGAACACAGTCATTGCAGCTTTATGCACCTTTATTTCTCCCCTGATTGTTTATATGCTATGGATTTATTTGTGGCATGCAAGAGTTTGTTAAACAAATTAGACTTGTAAAATGGGGTGAAAGGGGTTATTAGATAGTTCCTGGCTGCAGAGTGAAGCTGGTCTAATGCCTCTGCTCGGTAAACACCAAGTATTGTTATTTTATTATGTGATAGAATCGATTTGTTTGTGTACCTGTGCTGTTGTTGGAAACAGGACAATGCTTGTTTCATGAATAAATCATTTCTATTTGTTTCCATGTCTTGCTGTTTACTGTTTTAAGCCTGTTTAACATTTGTTTCTGGTGATGTGTATTGTATTCTCAGGCATAAGCTTGACTGAGGAACAATGGTCAACCTTCAAGAAGAATGTACCTGCCATAGAAAAGGCCATTAGTAAGTTGGAGTCTCGTTTCGGATGAGTAGCTTGTCTAGGAACCAAATAGGATTTTTTTGAAGGCAACCCTCAAAAAGGAAGTTTTTTGGAATCAGCCTCTAGTACCTTGTATACCTTAAAGATTCAATCCAGTCATATGGCTTAGCATTCGAGGGTTTATATCAGCAGGTATGATGTATAACTTTTATGCAATGTTTTGGATAGTCCTTTAACAGTGGATTGCAAGACTTGTTAAGAACTTATGTGGATCATCCTTCTAGTTAGCATCTATTAATACACTTAGACTTGTCCTGCAATTGTGTGATATGCATGTTTGTGAGCAGTGAACATTAGCATATAGCTTAAACTTGAAAATTCATTCCCTTTAGAACAAGCTATAGTGGCATAAGCAATCAAAACAACAAGTACTATATTGAACCTTCCTTCCTCACTAACTTCCAACTCACCCTTTGCTCTTGTTGCTCTGAGTGTTGCAAGCTTGAGCTTGAACTTGTAGCTCTTGTCATTCTTTCAAAAGCGGCCGTGTTCATTTTTGCCTAATTTGCTTCTTGTTGATCACCGATTCTAGAGCTAACCAGTTTGTCAGCTGATCAAGCAGTGACATCCTTGTTTGATGATGAATTCATTTTATAAATACTATATGTCTGTTTTGGTCATTTCAATAATTGATATCCTCTTACAGTTGTTTTTATTTGAACATATTATTATATGAAACACAACTTTCAATTTCTTGATAGTCACGAGGTAATGAACATAATTGATTTTGTAGACCACCTACTTGCAGCTCCTTACAAGTCATTAGAGTTACAACCGTCTTCTAACAGCTCATTACATGGTAAATTAAAGTTCATACTCTTTGACTATGATGGAGCATGATTAGAAAATCAAATAGTTTGAGAAGTATATTCAACTTTTTGTTTTAGTGTTAACCATTTCAAAACACGACCAATTCGATATGAAATTAGCATTTAAGTTTGAATTTCATTCCTCATGTTATTTAACTAATCATTATATTCATGACTTGAAGACTTAGATTACGATCTAAAAAATAAAGAATTACATTCAACTTTTCTAGTTATTCGTATTAGTATTACCATTTCAATTCTTAACAATAATATTATATTTTATCAAGATTGCCTTGACCTCAAAATTCAATTAAAACACTGAAATCATGATATTATTGAGTATTTAATTTAAGTAGTGTTGAAGCCAAATTGTATTCATTTTTTGTTGGCCACATTCTCTTAGGGCCTCTCTTTCCACATCGCATTCAGATTTTGGCCACAAACCCAAGAGTGTAGCACCATATATCTGTCAATTACGTAAAAAAAACACCTTGCAAATTAAACACCACACATCATCCCAAGGCTCACAACAAACTCAAGTCCTCTAAAAGTCCAAATTATTTTCCAGATAAAATCCTCCTCCCTCAGCCTCAGCTCACAACTACCACACAATTCTCCTCCTGCGTTGCATGCTACTATCAAACTCCCTCCTTTAAGTGAACTCACCACCAAAAATAAACCAAACCATATATCAAAAAATGGGTTGCGCCTCCTCCAAGAGAATTGAGGCCACCGCCGTCGACGTCTACCGCCCGGCGCCGGCCAGCTTTGCCGTCTTCAACATCAACACCATCGAAGAGCCATGGCTCAAAGGCAAGACCATGGACGACGACGACGTCGTCGAAGAGCCGGAGCTCCAACAACAAGAAAAGCCCACCCACCTCCCGATTCTCGAGAAGCTCGACACGCCCGACTCCGAGGCTCCTCACTCCTGGGACGAAGTCAGTAAGGCCCTCGAGGACCTCAAGCCCACAATCCACCAACAACCCAAACCCGCTCCGTCCCCGCCAAAACCCGACCCGCCGTCACCGGAGCTCGCCTCCCCACTCCTGAAGAAAACCCCCCGCAAGAGCTTCTCGTTTCACACTCTGGAAGAGCTCGAGTCCAAAACAGCCCCCAAACCCGCCAACGAGTTGAGAAAAACCGGGTCCATGAGAGCCGACTCGAGGCCGCAGAACGGGTCGGCCCCGAGATCCGAGCTGAAATCAATCGGGTTCCCGCAGCCCGCCGAGTCGCGGACTGTAGCCCCGCCGGCGGCGGGCTTCAGGTCGGTGAAGGAGAGCATATTCATCCAGAAGGACCGGATAGAGCGAGAAAGGGAAGGGAAAATGGCGGTAATCGACAAGCTCCTTGCGAGCAAGCGGGACCCTCTGGGAGGCTTCCCGGAGAAGTGCCCGCCGGGAGGGGCGGACGCGGTGGTGATCTACACGACGTCGCTGCACGGCGTGAGGAAGACGTACGAGGATTGCAACCGGGCGAGGACGGTGCTGGAGCTCCATCGGGTGGCGTTCGACGAGAGGGACGTGTCACTGCACGGCGGGTTCCTGAGCGAGCTGAAGCAGCTGCTGGGGGAGGAGGAGGCGGTGGTTCCGAGAGTGTTCATAAAAGGGCGGTACATCGGAGGAGTGGAGGAGCTGGTGGATATCAACGAGACGGGTCGGCTCGGGAGGATACTGAATTGGGCACGTGTGGAGAAAGGGGTGGGGAGGCAAGCGTGCGAAGGGTGTGGTGGCGCGAGGTTTGTGCCTTGTCTGGACTGTGGTGGGAGCTGCAAGGTGGTCGTTAATGGCGACAAAGAGAGGTGTGGCAAATGCAATGAAAATGGACTGGTTCACTGCCCTCTTTGTCTCCATCTTTAATTTAAAATCATTATTTTTAAGCATTTTTACACCAAATATATGAATGTATCCAATTTTATAGAAAAGATGGTGTTGTATCATACTGTGTGTGGTTATGGTATTATATGGTTGAAATGTAATGTGTTTTTTTGAGAAGAAACAAAATTTGTTGTTGTATAGGCCCAAATCAGGGACTTAGGCCCATTAAGGCAGGACCAAAGCCCAAGAGGGAAGGCCCAAATATATGGTATATTGTAAGGCTCATTTACTTCACCTATTTATTTGGTATTTTTGTGTAAATTCAAAGCATTTGGTGAGACTGAGTTGTCATTTGGGAATGGAAGGAAATGTCTTGCCAAATGCGACTAAATTTGTTTCTTGCTTTTATTACATTGGTCATAACGTTGATAAATTCTCGATTCTTATCTTCTGAAACAATCAATATGACCAACTTCTGAGACGAAAAGCTTCATGTTTTTATGGCTGTAAAATTCTCAATTGTTTACATAAAAACCTTATAAAGTAAGGTTCAATAATATTTCATAATATATACGCCATGCCATACAGGCAAAAAACAGTAGGTACATACATAACAGCCTCCATACAGACCAAAAAAAGTTGTAACTATATAAATAAGCTTACAAGTTTCTGTATATTTTTCTCCACAACTCTGTTCTCTTCCCCTATACTATACTCGTCTTGTTTTTCTTCATCATCTCCTTATTTTCATTTGCATAAACTATATATATAAAATGTAACTTGTGTATTTATATATATCAGTAAAGACCGCTTCTATGGTTGGTTGTTCATGGCTTTTGCACCTCAAATATGTCCAACAGAGAAAGTGCCTCAGGAATGTTAAGCTCGAGACGGAACTTGGGTCCATCATAATGGTGAAGAATTGGCCTGAAAGAGTCTTCTTCGAGAGGATCACATATTTTTCTGGTAACCACTCGAACTTGTGCAGGAAATCGTGATTCACCAGGGCACTTCTTGTCCTCCCATGCCGATGGATCTATATTTGTTCCACCAAATCCAGCAGCCTATACACCAATTTCATTGACAAAAATTAGAATCAACTGATAAACCAATATTAAATTATTAATTAGCTTTGTATTTATAAAAATCACACACCTCAAAAACTCCATGGAGCTGGTGGGTTGAGTAGTTGTAGAGGAAAAGGGGCAATCCTGGAGTTATAGCCCGAACTGAATCACGGTATCTCGGAGGCAGACCAAAAAGCTGTCTCTTGAGGTTCTCTTGCATGGTGTCGTTGTTGCAGACGAAGATGTAGCCGCCGACCGTTTCGTTTCTGGGCAGAGACTCCGACGGCGGGAGCGTCTTGAACCTCTTGTCGGCGCCGCTCTTAGCATCCTTGTTGTTCTCACTGTTGTCGCCGCCGCCGCCGCTCTTCTTGTTTCCGTTCTTCTTCCCGCCCTTTCCCACATCCTCGTTCTTGTAATTCTTGTTGTTCCTAAAACCGAGATTGTTATTGTTGACGTTGTTGTTAAAATTCAGATTGGGTTTCGAGTAGATCCCCTTGTTGAATCCGCCGTTGACTCCGACGTTTACGTTTTTCTGAGATCCGCCGCCAACCATGGGACCATTTCCGAAGCCGGCGAGACCAGAAGAGCCGACCTTCCAGCCATCGTTGAAGCCGTTTAGATCAGATGGGTTTGGGTTAGGGTTTGGTTTTGGGGTCTGTTTCGTGGTGTTGAAATTGTTGGGGAAAACTGAATTTACCTCACCGCCGACTCGGATGTCAAAATTCCGGCGATCGTCGGGCCGTTTGGAAACATAGGAGTTGCTCCAAATGGAATCGTTGATGGATACGTTGGCTAGGTTGTTGTTTTGTAGCCTGAGCTGGTCACTGAACTGCCAGAACTGGTTATTCTCCATTTTTTTACTTCAAAATTCTTCGAGAAATTGATGGAATATCAACTGGGTAGCAGAGATTTTACGAGGATTTTATACGATTAAATATAGGAGTGTGTAATGAGAGAGAGATGGGAATTTTGAGAAGAGAGTTGGTACAGAGACGACGGTTAAATAAGGTAGATTTGAGATAATAGGGAAATTTCGAGGAAGTGAAATGGCTTTTATTTTGGTCCTAGTTTGCGTGTGGATTTGTCAACATCAAAAGGCCTCCTTGCGGAGCATCGCCTCATTATCCTTGATTGGTTTAAGCCTCTAATAAGATTTATTTTTCAAAAAAAAGATTCATTCAGTAAAATCAAATATCTTCTTGTACTCATGTTCGAGAAGTTGTATAGTTCTAGAGCTTTGAGGCTTCAACTCTTGGATTCTGGAAGACGATGTTGAAGGCAAGGATCTCAACTGTTTGTACGAGAGTACAAGCTATTTCAAAAGACTCAGGTATGTGTCTGGCATGAGTAAAATCTACTTTAAGAATTCGAAAAATATCTAAGTATAAAAAATCTTAGAGAGAGCGTATAGAAAGACGCTCTCATTGTATAAAGAATGAAGTACCTATCTTTATAGTAATGAAATATATACTTACAAATCTTGTCGATGACATATAGTTTACTCTGATGGGATGATGGAAATGTGTGTGTAGTGGTGGAGGGGAGGTCTACCATCGGGGTCATGATGAGCATGGATCCTAACCTACCAAACATGTCATATGCGAGCAACGGATAAGGTCCAACATATGTCTTTCAAGCATCGCGAGAGGAAGCAGAGTGCTTAAGAGTATGTGCTGAATTCAAAAAGTGTCATAATTATTTAATAATTAAAATTTTCAATCTAAGGATAGTTCCCCTTAAACAAATTCATTACACTTGATTTGTAAGAGATATTAACGAGATGTAAGTGTAACCGTTTTGTTAGCTTGGCCGAGCCTAACTTATAAAATGGTCTCTAATACATGAGAAAACTATTTTGTTTTATTCTGAAAAAATAAAATAAAAAAGAAGAAAGAAGGTAAGGAGTGCGAATGTGATGACGCCTACGATTACGAACGCGTTGTAATTGTAACATACAACTATTCAATTAAAAAGAATGAAAAGAGAGTGTTGACGTGTTAAATAAGGGAGAGGAGAGAGAGTGGTGACTGGTGAGTGTTGGGTTGTTAGTGGGGTCCACTTGGGTGTTGTATTTTGATTTCTGGATACTTGGCGGTTTATACTTCTAGAAGATCTGGGAGCTTTGTGGTGTTTTGACTTTTGTTTTGGGTTCACACCTGTGGCCTATGGGGGTCTTTCTGGGTATTAACATAAATATATATTTCATTTTCTGAATAAAAATGTAAATGTGAACTGGTGGTTACTTAGGTGTTAAGCGAGATACGCGTGAGAGTGAAGGGCGGAGCCTGACTTGGCTGTGGCACGTGAAGCGCTTACTTACGCACGTGACTAAGTTTGTCATCTTCGTAGGGCCCAGCCCATTCACACATCCTTAGGCTTATTTGGTTTCAATATTCAATCACTCACTAACATGAACAAGTATATGATACTCCTGTGCGTTAAGAGTTTTGGATGACGATATAAAATATATTTATCAAAATTGTCGTCTCGAAATAAGTGTCACATTTCTGATTTGATTGTGATTATACATAAATTATAAACAACATTTGTAATATACATTAGTCATGAAAGTTTGAATATATTACATCAAAAACGTGTAAAAAGAAGTTAAATATATTTATACTACCATAAATAAGAAAGTAAGTTTTGTGGAGAACATCGATTTTACGTAAATTTTTATGAGTTATGCAATATGAAATAAGTAAAATTTATCAAGATGTTCATTGAATTCTGCCTAACTATGATTTTAGAGTTATTTAATGGAAACACTTAAACACATATAAATACATTCTATTCTAAGTTGATCCCATGCTAAACCCTCAAGTCAAACTTTTAGACCATCAATTATGGTACAACAAAGCATAGGTGATTAGGATTTTATCATATTAGATAAAACAACACATGCTCCCTCAATTTCAAAAATATTGTCCACTTTATCAACACATTTTGTCCTAAAATTGTTTACATTTTTTAGAAGGTAATATGTAATTATGCATAAATTAATTAAGTTAATTATAAGGAGTTGAGGATTCTAAGCCAAACATTAATTGGCTTAGGCTAAGCGCTCCGCTCCCACCAATTCACTTGGGTGGGTATGGATTAAATTTAATGAGGTGTCATCACCTCATTGCTTTGGCTTAGCCTAAGCCAAAAATTATATGGCTTAGATTTCTTATTCTCTAATTATAATGCATTGAGTTAGTTATAATTAAGATATAGTCCAATATAGCATAACAAGAGAAGACCAATCTAACTAACTAATTCGCTCCCTAGGGGTGGCGCAATGGTCAAAACACACATATCCAAGTAGGAGGTCGTGGGTTCAAATCTTATTGTGTCGGATGGGGTGGGGTTTGAGTTAAAAGGGGAGAGCAACCCCTGTTGTGTTGCTCAATTTAAAAAAATAACTAATTCATAATCTCTCCAAAAATAGAAATGTGGACAGTATTTTGAGACATAATAGATAATTAAGTTTCACTGTAATTATGTGAGAAATGATCACATATGGATTAATCTAAATAAATACTTAACTTGGTATGATAATGCTTTGAAGTTATATTAATAAATGAACACTAAATTTTCCAACCATATTTAAAATATTGTTAATTGAATGGTGTTGGAGTTAAATTCTTCCAAACGCAAGCCCAGCCTAAGCCAAGTCATGAACATTGTTTTTGTGGTTAGGCATGGCTATAGACATAGCTTATTAGATGTTGGTTATTGAGAATCTCTTCTCTTCTCTTCTCTTC
>JAYMTF010000693.1:0-31604 GCA_036897485.1 Pelargonium nanum | reverse complement strand
AAGAATGCTAATTCCTATTTTAGCCAAAGAAAGGGTTCAATTCTTACTTAGTTCTTAGTTGGTCGAAAGACCAAGACAAAAGTCTAGTCTAGAGTCGTTGCGGGGGGGGGGCAAGATCCATCTTGGATAGAGTACAAATAGAATCGCGATCCTTTTTCCTTTCTTTGCGTTTTCTTTCATAGTTTCTTTCTGCGGCCCCGCGCATACATAATCTTCTAGATCTTTTTTTAAGCACTGCGCGCAGTATAAAGTGAAAGTTCCTGGTGCAGAACACTCTTTTAGTTCATCCTATTGCTTTGACTCATCCGAAACAAGTCTTTTCCAAATTTGAAAATCTCAATGAATTCCTATTTTTCTTTTCTTTTTTTGTATTTATTTAGCCTATCCATAATACGACTGAGACCTCAATTACTCTATTTGATCTCGAAGAGCGCATATAAATATTCCTAGAATATCCGGAGTTCTAGAAATGACGATTTCTTTCTTCTCATTCAATGAGCGTCTTGTATTTCATAAAAATTGGGAGCAATATAATCCTTACGTAAGGGCCATCCTATCCAACTTTCAGGCATTAAAATACGTTTCAGTCGCGGATGATTATCATAAGAGATTCCCAACATATCATAAGATTCCCTTTCTTGAAAATCTGCACTTTTCCAAACCCAGAAAATGGACGGAATTCTAGGATTCTTCCTTGGAAGAAAAACTTTTATGCATACCTCTTCCGGTTGATCTACACCATATTCGATTCTAGTAAAATGGTACACACTAGCCAAGAGTCCGCCTGGTGCTACATCATAAGCACATTGGGAACGTAGATAGTTGTAACCATATACATATAAAATGACAGCAATGGAATGCCAATCCTCGGGCTTTATTTGTAAAGTCTCTATTCCTTGATAATCGAAACCCAACGATCTATGAACTAGCCTACGTTTGACTAGCCAAGCAGACAAAGGACCCTGCATCTTTTTTATTTCTCCCGCATTTTGATTTTGAAAAGTATTTGACATTTACGATGAAATTGATTCATTCAATCTTTTTCTATACAAGGGAATCCTGCCTAATTCACTAATTCGTGAGAAGGTGAAGGTGCTGAAGTTTTGTATTTGAAAAATTTTTCAGCCGGTATTTTTGAAGTAGCTGGTGGTTGGTAGAAGAATCCTTTATCATAATTTCCGATATGAATACTGCGTCCAATACGAAACTTGTGATTGGTAGTGAAATAGCGATTCACCCGTTGAGACCTAACTCGATCTTCATAGATTTCTCGAGATATTTTCTTACGAAGTTTTGTTATAGCATCTATAACTGCCTCTGGCTTAGGCGGACAACCCGGCAAATAAACATCTACAGGAATTAGCTTATCAACTCCCCGAACAGTACTATAAGAATCCGTACTGAACATTCCTCCTGTAATTGTACAGGCTCCCATAGCAATAACATATTTTGGTTCGGGCATTTGTTCATATAATCTCACTAAAGAGGGAGCCATTTTCATTGTTACTGTGCCAGCTGTTAAAACAAGGTCCGCCTGTCTAGGACTTGATCTTGGTACCAGTCCATAACGATCAAAGTCAAATCGTGAGCCTATTAATGAAGCAAATTCAATGAAACAACAGCTCGTACCATAAAGAAGCGGCCATAGACTGGAGAGCCTTGACCAATTTGAAAGATCGTTTGATGTAGTTGAAATAACTGAATTTTTGGTTCTTCGATCAAGATCAAGTAAGGGAAACTCGACGGAATTCATAACTGTCTCAATGTTCTTTTTTTGTTTTTACTTTGTTATTGTCTGAAGATTGGGGAACTAAGACCATTCCAATGCTCCCTTTCGCCATGCATAAACTGAACCAACAATTAGGATAAGCACGAAAACCAAAGCTTCTATAAATACGGATACCCCCAATACGTCGAAACTCATTGCCCATGGATAAAGAAAAACCGTTTCAACATCAAAAACAACAAAAACTAGAGCAAACATATAATAACGGATTCGAAATTGTAACCAAGCATCGCCCATTGGTTCTATACCCGATTCATAACTCGAAAGTTTTTCCGGCCCTTCGCTAATTGGGGCTAAAACACCGGAAATTAGAAATGCCAAAATAGGAATAAGACTTGAGATTATTAAAAATACCCAGAAAAGATCATATTCGTAAAGCAGAAACATAGACGACCTCCTATGAAAGTGGAAAATAGACCGAATGAGTCGGTTCGAATTGGAATCAATTCTCAAGTCATCGAGAACTCTTTAGTCAAAACACGAATTCGTTTTGATCAAAGGAACCGCCCAATTTCTTTTGTTTGCTGTGGTACATCCCCCCTTTCAAGCAAGATTCATTGATAGGAATGGAATCCTATTGCCATTCCACTTACTTCATTTTGATTTCGATATAGTAAATCAAAAAAGAGATACTGCTCTTATACAAAGCACATAAAAGTATCCCCCTTCACTTCGCTCTTTAAAGTTTAAAGCAAGGGAATTCAAAATAGAATTCCCTTTTTTTGTTCTTTTTTGTTTAGAATTCGAAATCTATTTTTCTTCTATTTTAGACTTTTTTTTTATGCTTATGACTAGAATCCTAAAAAGGATTCTAGGGGGGGGGCTCCATCTTCTTTTTTTTTCACTTTGACTTTTTTTCTTCTTTGTTTCTTAGTGATTTAGAAGAGAGCAAAGAATCAGACGTAGAAGAATGCCTAGGAATTTACATTTCAAGTAAATTAGAGTCTTTTGGTCTTGGTATATTTTTATTTTATTTATAGGGCTATACGGATTCGAACCGTAGACCTTCTCGGTAAAACAGATCAAACTGATTATTATCAAAATGATTTGAACTCTTTCAAAGACCCAACATGCATTTTTTTTTGCATTGGGCTCTTTCATTAGCTCAGATAAAGATCAGCCAGTCTGCCACAGTTTCTTTTTATCTTGACAGAAAGATAAGGAGATGGCTCCATGTGCTCTGATTCAGAATTTGAATTCCGACTCAGGAGCACTACCAAAGTGTTTCAAAGAAGGGTTATCTTGACGTAGGTTTGCTTTTGGCCTAGATCGACCTAAGTTAAATGGAATCTCCATTTCCCTGCTTAAAGAGTGAAATATGAAACTTCATACACCTTCAAGTTCATAGAAGGAAAAGAGATGTTTTTGAGATCCTTAGACTCATTATGCCTAGCATTGAATAGGCCGGGTATTCACCTTATCAATCTTTCAAATCAACAATGGATCCTAATCCCAGTTAGTGTCTCTTCTATCTCAATAGACATCCCAAGAGGATCGAACCGTTTGTCAGGCTATTGTTCTCCCCTTTTGTTCCCTAAAAGGGATGGAGTAAGACATCGATTTGTCAATAAGATCCATTCTTTTGATTCCATGACGGACTCCTCTGAAAAACATTGGCGCACGTGTAAACGAGTTGCTCTACCTAACTGAGCTATAGCCCTTTTGCGATACATATTTTATGATATTCTGTAGATAAATTCTTGTCAAGATGAATATTCCACGATCTAAGACCCCAATGATTTTTATTGCTTATAAAGAATATTGGATTTATAATCCATCGATGTAATGGGATGTGCTGGACTCCGTTTTGTTTCTTTTTGTAATGAGAAAAGGCCTACTTAACTCAGTGGTTAGAGTATTGCTTTCATACGGCGGGAGTCGTTGGTTCAAATCCAATAGTAGGCAGACCTATTTAGATACCATTGACTCCGGTATCTAATAAGTTTTTATACCCGCCCTCTTTTTCTTTTCTTTTTTGTCTTTTTCATCCTATCTCGAGTTCATGTCATTTTTGATTTTCTAAATTCTTCGTTGCATTAGAATCCGATTCCGTATTTGACTCTATTCAATCAACCGGTAGAATCAGAATGAAGGGCGTATAAATAGAACTTATGTTTATGCAAAAGCTCCGTGGGTTCCTCTATTTGGACGTACTAACTAGTTACGAAATAGGATTGATAGCCTTTACTCGTGTCCTAGCTCGTTTGAGAGCTAGATTCGCCTCGATTCTTTGCCTTTTGTCCTCAGCTTTCATCAAGCTATCTTCCGCTATTTCAAGAGTTTGCTGAGCTTCTTGTGGATCAATGTCACTACCTTTTTCCGCAGCAGTTGCTAAAACAGTGATCTCATTATTGCCGATTCTAGCAAAACCGCCCATCAGAGCTATCGTGAACCATTGGTCATTAAGGCGTATTCTCAAAATACCTATATCTAGAGTTGTGGCAATAGACGCGTGGTTTGGTAATACGCCAATTTGTCCACTATTAGTAGGTAAAATGATTTCTTTCACTTCTGAATCCCAAAGAATTCGATTAGGGGTCAGTACACAAAGATTTAAGGTCATTTCTTCAAATTACTCTCCTTTTCTAACTTCGTAGCCTTCGCAGTAGCTTCATCAATGTTACCTACCAAATAAAAGGCCTGCTCGGGAAGACCATCAAATTCTCCGGAAAGAATCAAATGAAACCCTCTAATTGTTTCTGCCAGACCAACATATTTACCCGCAGAACCTGTAAAGACTTCCGCTACAAAAAAGGGTTGTGATAAGAAACGCTCAATTTTTCGTGCTCTTGCTACGGTTAAGCGATCCTCTTCGGATAATTCGTCCAATCCAAGGATAGCTATAATGTCCTGAAGTTCTTTGTAACGTTGTAAAGTTTGCTTAACTCTTTGCGCAATTTCATAATGTTCATCGCCGACGATCCGAGGTTGAAGCATAGTTGACGTTGAGTCTAAAGGATCTACTGCTGGATAGATACCTTTGGCAGCTAATCCTCTTGATAGTACGGTAGTAGCATCTAAATGTGCAAATGTCGTGGCAGGAGCAGGATCGGTCAAATCGTCCGCAGGTACATAAACTGCTTGAATAGAAGTGATGGATCCCTTTTTTGTAGAAGTAATTCTTTCTTGTAAAGAACCCATTTCGGTACTAAGGGTGGGTTGATAACCCACAGCGGAAGGCATTCTACCTAATAAGGCAGATACTTCGGATCCTGCTTGGACGAAACGAAAGATATTGTCGATAAATAAAAGTACGTCTTGTTCATTAACATCGCGGAAATATTCCGCCATAGTTAGGGCAGTCAAACCAACCCTCATACGAGCTCCCGGCGGTTCATTCATCTGACCGTAGACTAGAGCTACTTTTGATTCCGAAACCTTTTGTTCATTAATTACGCCAGACTCTTTCATTTCCATGTAAAGATCATTTCCTTCACGAGTACGCTCACCTACTCCGCCAAATACGGATACACCTCCGTGAGCTTTGGCAATGTTATTGATCAATTCCATAATGAGTACTGTTTTACCCACTCCAGCCCCCCCGAATAATCCGATTTTTCCTCCACGGCGATAAGGGGCTAAAAGATCCACTACTTTAATTCCTGTTTCAAAAATAGATAATTTTGTATCTAACTCAATAAAAGCAGGCGCAGATTTATGAATAGGGGATGTTGTCCGAGTATCTACAGGGCCTAAATTATCAATAGGCTCTCCCAGTACGTTGAAAATTCGTCCTAGAGTCGCTCCACCGACTGGAACACTCAGAGGAGCTCCCGTGTCAATCACTTCCATTCCTCTCATTAGACCATCTGTAGCACTCATAGCTACAGCTCTAACTCGATTATTTCCTAATAATTGTTGTACCTCGCAGGTCACATGAATTTGTTGACCGACAGTATCTCGACCCTGAACTACTAGCGCGTTATAAATATAGGGCATCTTGCCCCGGGGAAAGGCTACATCCAATACCGGACCAATGATTTGGACGATACGCCCCAGCTTTTTTTTTTGAAGCGTGGAATCCCCAGGACTAGAAGCAGTAGGGTTGAGTCTCATAAGAATCTAATAATAATAAAAAAAAAAAAAAAAACAAAGTGAAATATGCCGAAATTTTTTGCGAAAAGTCAAATTATCGAATCCAAAAGAAATGTTTGTTTGATAGCAAGTTGATCGGTTAATTCAATAAGAAATGGAATGGGAGCTAGTGCTCGATTCCCCCGGTAACATCCAACCGAATCCAAGGAATTGGTTATTCTTATTGATTCAATTTCAATTGAATCAATGAATTTTCAAGTTCAATCAACCCGTTTTCAAAAGATCAAACGGATACAGAAAAATCTTGAGAAAGTCTTTCATCTGTCTATCATTATAGAAAAGAACATCCATATTCTCTATGGAATTGGAACCTGAACTTTATTTCCCATTCAGTCTTTCTATCTCATGGGCCCCCTTTTATCATATCAAATTATACAGAACCTACTCCTTTTTATACCTCTATCTATCCTTTCGTAAACGAATTTCACATCTTTTGACATATAGGATTTACGTATACAACATAGATCACTGTCAAGGAGGAATTCCTTATTATTTAGATATTTAGATTCAAAATAAGGTAAGGAATTAGAAACTTTTCAAACAAGGATTGGGTTGCGCCATACATAGGAAAGAGTATACAATAATGATAATCATGTATTTGGTGAATCAAATCAAAAACCACGGTCTAATCTAATAGGGAACGTTTTTGATTAGTGGATAATAGTTAGTTGAGAGTTTTGTGAAAGATTCCTGCGAAAGGGCTCATTAACTCCTAATTCCTGCCGAGTAGACCGTTTTTTGTTGTTGCGAGAATTCTGAATTCATGAGTTGTAGGGAGAGACTTATGTCACCACAAACAGAGACTAAAGCAAGTGTGGGATTTAAAGCAGGTGTTAAAGATTATAAATTGACTTATTATACTCCTGATTATGAAACCAAAGATACTGATATCTTGGCAGCATTCCGAGTAACTCCTCAACCTGGAGTTCCACCTGAGGAAGCGGGGGCCGCGGTAGCTGCTGAATCCTCTACTGGTACATGGACAACCGTGTGGACCGATGGGCTTACCAGCCTTGATCGTTACAAAGGACGATGCTATCACATCGAGCCCGTTGCTGGAGAAGAAAATCAATATATTGCTTATGTAGCTTACCCTTTAGACCTCTTTGAAGAAGGTTCCGTTACTAATATGTTTACTTCCATCGTGGGTAATGTATTTGGGTTCAAAGCCCTTCGCGCTCTGCGTCTCGAGGATCTGCGAATCCCTCCTGCTTATGTTAAAACCTTCCAAGGCCCGCCGCATGGCATCCAAGTTGAGAGAGATAAATTGAACAAGTATGGACGTCCCTTATTGGGATGTACTATTAAACCTAAATTGGGATTATCCGCTAAGAACTACGGTAGAGCAGTTTATGAATGTCTTCGTGGTGGACTTGATTTTACCAAAGATGATGAAAACGTGAACTCTCAACCTTTTATGCGTTGGAGAGACCGTTTCTTATTTTGTGCCGAAGCAATTTATAAAGCGCAGGCCGAAACAGGTGAAATCAAGGGGCATTACTTGAATGCTACTGCAGGTACATGTGAAGAAATGATCAAAAGGGCCGTGTTTGCTAGAGAGTTGGGGGTTCCTATCGTAATGCATGACTACTTAACGGGGGGATTTACTGCAAATACTAGCTTAGCTCATTATTGCCGAGATAATGGTCTACTTCTTCACATCCATCGTGCAATGCATGCAGTTATTGATAGACAGAAGAATCACGGTATACACTTTCGTGTACTAGCGAAAGCCTTACGTATGTCTGGTGGAGATCATATTCACTCCGGTACCGTAGTAGGTAAACTTGAAGGCGAAAGAGACATCACCTTGGGCTTTGTTGATTTACTACGCGATGATTTTATTGAAAAAGACCGAAGCCGCGGTATTTATTTCACTCAAGATTGGGTCTCTCTACCGGGCGTTTTGCCTGTAGCTTCGGGGGGTATTCACGTTTGGCATATGCCTGCGCTGACTGAGATCTTCGGAGACGATTCCGTACTACAATTCGGTGGGGGAACTTTAGGACACCCTTGGGGAAATGCGCCGGGTGCCGTAGCTAATCGAGTAGCCCTAGAAGCATGTGTACAAGCTCGTAATGAGGGGAAAGATCTTGCTCGTGAGGGTAATGAAATTATCCGTAAGGCTTGCAAGTGGAGTCGTGAACTAAGTGCTGCTTGTGAAGTATGGAAGGAGATCAAATTTGAGTTTGAAGCAATGGATACTTTGTAATCCAGTAATTACCCTTCATTCTCTTAATTGTAATTGAATTGCTGCAATTAAACTAAGCTCGGCCCAATCTTTTACTAAAAGGATTGAGCCGAATACCAATTAGATATATATCTTCTCTTTTTTTTTTTATAGATACTTAGCTAGATATAGAAGATCTTACATACAAAATAGAAGAGAAGACTCAAAAACTCAAGGCTTTCTATTCTTCTCTTGGATCCTCAATTCCTCTTAATGATCTTGAGGATTAGGACATTTTTTAGATCCGGTAGTTTCGGCCCATGGATCGAGCTAAGTATCACAACTTCTTCTACTCATCCTCTAGGACGAGGACGTCCTTTTCGTTTCGTGTTGCAATAGAAACTTATTCTATTAATTAATAATAGACGAGATTTGACGAAAAAAGTGATTCATATTAGAGAGTGGAAACAAATCTTGTCTTTTTTTGCGATGACAATTTGACACAACATGGGGCAACCCCTTCTTTAGGATTGAAAGGGGGGTTACGTCATATAGAGTGCTCCGGGTTCTCGCAAAAGGGATTCTTTCCCACTTCTTATTCGTTTTAATAGTTAAATGAGTTCATAATCCTAGTGATTGGATTTATATACCCAGTTTGATAGGAAATCAAATCTTTCTATTTTAACGATGTTTCAAATTAACACTCTCTCGCTATTATCGTTTCATCTAACATAGGCAAAAGAAACTCCGGGGAACAAGCGTGCTTAAATTCGATCTTGTCTAACAGATAATTAGAGTACAGGGGTGAGCTAACTAAATCAAGGGGTAGTTTTCTTAGTCCTATGCAAAATGCAGATGCAACGGATAATCGGACTGAAGTCCAAAATAGAAAATATATGAATAATAAAAGGAATAGAAAGAGAGGGGTTCGAGTTCTAGTTCCAGTAATGCGAGTCCTTTAGTCGGCGTCAGGAACATTGGGAATTGCCTCTTTTCGTTGATGACATCCTTTTAGTTAGGGATAGTAGGGCCAACTGTTCTATGTATTTTTATATTGACAATTTTGAAAATAAAAGATTTGGGCTTGGAAGTTGACAAAAACTTCTATCTTCACTATACTGAACAGTGACGCGGCAGCAGATATTCATTCAACTTGTATGTTTCCCCTTTGATTTGCAAGTTGACAAAAGTCAGTATGTTCACTATACTGAACAGTGACGCGGCAGCAGATATTCATTCAACTTGTATGTTTCCCCTTTGATTTGCAAGTTGACAAAAGTCTCTATATTCACTATACTGAATAGTGATCCGGGCCCCGGATATTGAAACTTGTTTGTTTTTTGCGAAGTTTAATTTAGACTTCGCACTTGATAAGAAAAGAACTCGTTCGATATTCCGTTTATGAGCTCTCGGTTTGTTCGGAGATTTTCAATTGAAAATTTCCGAACCTTTACCTTTACCCCCAAGCCAATTAATCTAGATTTGACTAAATGTCAATGGATCTCGAAGCTCGGTATACCGAGTGTTTCACATTTTTTTTTTATTTTAAAAAAGGACTTCTACTTATGAAGAACTCAATTGTGAATATGGGGAATAACACACCCCCAGCGCTGGAAAAAGCACTTAGTCGTATTATTAGTCGTATTAAACTTGAGATTCCGATTGATGAAAATACAGAGAGTCTGATTAAGGGGAATATAGAGGTTCCGATTGAGGAGAATACAGAGGTTCCGATTGATGAAAATAGAGAGATTCTGATCGAGGGGAATACAGAGGTTCCGATTGAGGAGAATACAGAGGTTCCGATTGATGAAAATAGAGAGATTCTGATCGAGGAGAATACAGAGGTTCCGATTGAGGAGAATACAGAGGTTCCGATTGATGAAAATAGAGAGATTCTGATCGAGGAGAATACAGAGGTTCCGATTGAGGAACCTTCATACGCGCATTTGTGGACTCTGTGCGAGAGTTGCGAGGCGTTGCATTTTAGGCAACATTTAAAGTTAGATATGAACATTTGTAACCAATGCGACTCTCATCTCAAAGTAAATAGTTCTGACAGAATTGACTTTTTGTTGGATTTGAATACTTTTTATTCTATGCATCAAGGCTTGACCTGCGTAGATCCCATTGAGTGGGATTCAGATGAAGCTCTTTTTCAAGAGAAATACTGGCAATCTGTACAAAACGAGGTTGCTAATAAGGAATGTTTTTCATCTGGGGTGGAGAAGGCCAAGGACCCCGAGAGATGGGATGGGAACGAGGAAAGGCCCCCGGATTCAGAAGATCAATGTAGGTACCAGCATTCCGATTGGGATTCGGATTCAGCCGACAAATATCGGCATAGACGTGCGTGGAGGTCCGCTTCGGGTTCGTATTCAGCAGCGGAATCTGGACATAGGTGTGCGTGGGGGTCCGCTTCGGGTTCGTATTCACCAGCTGAATCTAAACATAAGTGTACGTGGGGGTCCGCTTCGAGTTCGTATTCACCAGCTGAATCTACCCATAAGTGTGGGTACCATAATTTCACTTGGAATAGCCTTAAGTACAAGCTTAAGTTGTTAAGCGGTGATCCCGATTTCAATCCAGATACACAGACGTGTAAGGTGTTTCACGAGGCGTTTAGAAAATGGTACTCAAGGCAGAATAAGGAGTTTCACGAGCAAGTTAGAAAATGGCACTCAAGGCGGAATTCGGTTACGATCACGGAGGACGTTCTAGAGGAAAGGAGGCTGGTAGATTCTACAGTTCTTTTCTGTTTTGTACAATTTCTGCGCAACATCTGGCATGAAGAAAATCCGCTATTGGATCGGGTATTTGATAGGTCTAGGCGGGAGTCTTTGTGCCGGAACCTGAACCTGCTGACGTTTTATTTTTATTACTACGACTCTTCAGAATACAAATCTGAAGAGCACAAATCTGAAGACTCTTCAGAGCACGACTTTTCAGAGCACAAACCTGAAGACTCTTCAGAGCACGACTTTTCAGAGCACAAACCTGAAGACTCTTCAGTCTACAAATCTGAAGACTTTTCAGAATACAAATCTGAAGACTCTTCAGAATACAAATCTGAAGACTTTTCAGAGTACAAATCTGAAGACTTTTCAGAGCACAAACCTGAAGACTCTTCAGAGTACAAATCTGAAGACTCTTCAGAATACAAATCTGACGACTCTTCAGAGTACAAATCTGAAGGCTCTTCAGAATACAAATCTGAAGACTTTTCAGAATACAAATCTGACGACTCTTCAGAGCACAAACCTGAAGACTCTTCAGAGCACGACTTTTCAGAGCACAAACCTGAAGACTCTTCAGAGTACAAATCTGAAGACTCTTCAGAGCACAAGGCCAATTCTACAGAATCAGGGCTTTGGGAAAGGACAGCCCAAAAATCAGAGAAACAGGACGAAGACGAGAAGAAAAAGATTGAGTATCTAGGTCTAGAGAAGTATAAAGAGGAGCAAGAAGCCTTGGAAAATGTAGATGTAGAAGAAGATGACCCTTATCAAGACCGTATCTTTGATTATACAAAAGACACGGGATTGCCTGAAGCTATTCAAACAGGCAAAGGTCAGCTAAACGCTATTCCTTTAGTTTTTGGGGCTATGGAGTTTTGGTTTATGGGGGGTAGTATGGGATCCGTAGTAGGTGAGAGAATTGCCCGTTTAGTCGAATCTGCTAGCAATGCAGTTTTACCTCTGATTCTAGTGTGTGCTTCCGGGGGGGCGCGCATGCAAGAAGGAAGTTATAGCTTGATGCAAATGGCTAAAATATCTGGCACTTTGCATTATTTTCGCAAAGAGGCAAATAAAAAGATAAAATTACTCTACTTAGCACTCCTTGCATCTCCGACTACTGGTGGGGTGGTTGCTAGTTTTGGTATGTTGGGCGATCTCATTATTGGCGAACCCAACGCAACCATTGCATTTGCAGGTAAAAGAGTAATTGAGGAAACATTGAAGGTGCTAGTACCCGAAGGTTCACAAGAGGCTGAACCTCTATTCGAAGCGGGCGTACTCGATAAAATCGTACCGCGTACCCTCTTAAAGGGTGTTTTTACCCACTTATTTGAGTTGCACGCTTTTTTTCCTTTGAATCAAAATGCAATGAACAATCAAGTAAAGACTTGATTGTTCAAGGTACGCGATCCAATAAAAAATCGAGTAAGTTAGAGCCTTTAACATCTATTAACAAGAGAAAGCGACCTTCGGAGAAATGAAGCAAGGCAAAGAGAATTTCATGCTCTTTGTCTTGCGTATCTGGATAGAATTATCCATATAGAATTTCTAATTCAAACGTCCTTCTATATCTTTCAAGTGGCGAGAATCCTCATTCTTTTTATTAAGAATCTTTGTTGTTGAATTAGATTCTAGAAGATTTCTCGGGAATTTGAAAGAAACTCTTTCTTTCTTAATAAGAAATTCATTTCTTAAATGAAAATGAGAAGACAAGAACAAGAGAAGAAGAATATAATAAAAGAAAAAAAAAAGAAAAAGAATAATAATGAGAATCAAAATGAAAGTAGATTAGTATACATCTATCTCATTTAGAAATATGAATAAGTTCTTTTATTTCGTTCTACATTCCTTGCACTTATTATACATACCCACTTAATTATCCTTAGTAGAATTCTATATGAAATACGCATTAGAATTCTTCTAAGATTAAGATACCTTTCTAACATAAAAAATAGAACAATAACAGGGACAAATATTAGGTCAAAATAGTTAGGTAAAAATAGGAAATCGAGTCAGCCCATTCTATGACAACTCTCAATAACTTACCCTCCATTTTAGTGCCTTTAGTAGGCCTAGTATTTCCGGCATTTGCAATGGCTTCTTTATTTCTTCATGTTCAAAAAAACAAGATTTTGTAGATCCGATGGAGCAAAATCTTTTCGATTTTTTTTTTCAATTCAAGACTTAGATAAAAGATCTATTCTATTTATTAGAATAGAATATAAGATGTGGCTTTCCTCGAAGAGAAATGGCAGAAGTCTGTCTTGTGCATGTGCAAAGATGCTATATCGTTAAATGAATTCTAGTTTTTTTTACTTTGTTAATTTACAAAGTAACAAGTAAAATGAAATTGATTTAGGTTATTCTTACAATAAAAAAAGGAAACCGGGTCTAGTATGAGTTGTCGATCTGAAAATCTATGGCTAGAACTTATAGCGGGGTCTCGAAAAACAAGTAATTTTCTCTGGGCTCTTATCCTTTTTTTAGGTTCATTCGCATTCTTATTGGTTGGAACTTCCAGTTATCTTGGCAGAAATTTGATATCTTTATTTCCGTCTCAGCAAATTCTTTTTTTTCCCCAAGGGGTCGTGATGTCTTTCTATGGAATCGCGGGTCTCTTTATAAGCTCTTATTTGTGGTGCACAATTACATGGAATGTAGGTAGTGGTTATGATCGATTCGATAGAAAAGAAGGAATAGTGTGTATCTTTCGTTGGGGATTCCCCGGAAGAAACCGTCGTATCTTCCTACGATTCCTTATGAAAGATATTCAGTCCATCAGAATAGAAGCTAGAGAGGGTTTTTATGCTCGTCGTATCCTTTATATGGAAATCAGAGGTCAGGGGGCCATTCCCTTAACCCGTACTGCCGAGAATTGGACTCCACGCGAAATTGAGAAAAAGGCTGCTGAATTAGCCTATTTCTTGCGTGTCCCAATGGAAGTATTTTAAAATAACTGAACCGAAGAAATAGAAGACATCCTTTCGGCAGCAGGGAAGAAACGTATGGATGCTCTTTAGAAATCTTTTTTTCTATAGCATAACCTAATTGAAGTTTCTTCAAAATAAGCATTCATTAACAAATTCATGATGAAAAAATGAAAAAAAAAAAAACACCCACTCCCTTTCTATATCTTGCATCTATAGTCTTTTTACCCTGGTGGATCTCTCTCTCATTTAATAAAATTCTAGAATCTTGGGTTACTAATTGGTTGAATATCAGTCAATCCGAAACTTTTCTGAATGATATTCAAAAAAAAAGTGTTCTAAAAAAATTCATAGAATTAGAGGAACTCCTTCTCTTGGACGAAATGATAAAGGAATGCCCCAAACTAGATCTACAAAAGTGTCGTATAGGAATCCACAAAGAAACGATCCAATTGATGAATATGTACAATGATGATCGTATCCATACAATTTTGCACTTCTCGACAAATCTAATCTCTTTCGTTATTCTAAGTGTTTGTTCTATTCTGGGTAATGAAGAACTTGTTATTCTTAACTCTTGGATTAAAGAATCCTTCTCTAATTTAAGTGACACAACAAAAGCCTTTTGTCTTCTTTTATTAACTGATTTTTTGTTCGGATTACATTCGATCAGTGGTTGGGAATTCCTAATTAGCTCCGCCTTTCGATTTATTCATAACGATAACGATCAAATTAGATCTCTTCTTATTTGCCTTTGTCCAGTCCTTTTACATACCGTTTTTAACTATTGGGCCTTCTATTATTTAAACTGTCTATCCCCGTCACTTCTAGTGCTTTATGATTCAATGGTTAACGCTGACTGAAAAAAGATCTGATCCGACGATACAATTCCTATCCTTATTGCTTTGTACACAAAGCCGTATTTACCCCTTCTACCCCTCTGGGGTCCTATATTCCAGTAAACTACTCTGGTAAATAACAGAATCGTAGGTAGGAAACTCTACTAGTAACCCACCTAATTTTATTGTTGAAATTTTTAGATCAATGATTGGACCAGGCCCATGCAAACTAGAAAGACCCTTTCTTGGATAAAGGAAGAGATTACTCGATCCATTTCCGTATCGCTAATGCTATCTATAATAACTCATGCATCCGTTTCAAATGCATATCCCATTTTTGCGCAGCAAGGTTATGAAAATCCGCGAGAAGCGACTGGGCGTATTGTATGTGCGAATTGCCATTTAGCCAATAAGCCTGTGGATATTGAGGTTCCACAAACGGTACTTCCTGATACTGTATTTGAAGCAGTTGTTCGAATTCCTTATGATATGCAACTGAAACAAGTTCTCGCTAATGGTAAAAAAGGGGCTTTAAATGTGGGAGCTGTTCTTATTTTACCCGAGGGGTTTGAATTAGCCCCTCCTGATCGTATTTCGCCCGAGATGAAAGAAAAGATAGGCAATCTTCCTTTTCAGAGCTACCGCCCCACTCAAAAAAATATTCTTGTAATAGGTCCTGTTCCTGGTCAAAAATATAGTGAAATCGCCTTTCCTATTCTTTCCCCGAACCCCAATACTAATAAGGATGTTCATTTTTTAAAATATCCCATATATGTAGGCGGGAACAGGGGAAGGGGTCAGATTTATCCTGACGGGAGCAAGAGTAACAATACAGTTTCTAATGCTACAGCAGCGGGTATAGTAAGCAAAATCATACGAAAAGAAAGGGGGGGCTACGAAATAACCATAGCGGATGCATCGAACGGACGTCAAGTGGTTGATATTATCCCTCCAGGACCGGAACTTCTTGTTTCGGAGGGCGAGTCTATCAAAGTGGATCAACCATTAACAAGTAATCCTAATGTGGGTGGATTTGGTCAGGGGGATGCAGAAATAGTGCTTCAAGATCCATTACGTGTCCAAGGCCTTTTGTTCTTCTTGACATCTGTTCTTTTGGCACAAATCTTTTTGGTTCTTAAAAAGAAACAGTTTGAGAAAGTTCAATTATCCGAAATGAATTTCTAGATTCGCAGAATTGTCAACAGTAATTGAAGCTCGTAATAAGAATCCAATTCTTATTCGCAATTCTCGTATGATTTGATGATTTGATTCAAAAAATGAATCAAAGTCTTTCTCTTTTGCTTGTTTAGATTCTTTTTCTACCATATGTCGGGGATTGGTTGGACTCCATTCCTAGTCAGAGTCTGTATATTGTGAAGAAGTCATTTTGACTTCCTACTTCTTTTTCAATCCACCAAATTCGAGCAGTGTGACTATGTCAGTATTGTCAGATTTCAATGTCCTAGAACAAAAGTGAGTTTTCTATTCTATATCTATTCTATCTAATAATAGATAGAAATTCGACTAAACACTAAATAAAAGATCACTATTAACTAAGTGGAGAATAGAAAGCAAAGGAGGAGGAATTGGGTTATTGGTCTTTCTAGTTTTCGGCACAAGAAAAGGCCTCTTCCGCAGCCCTTTCTTGTGTCGAAAGAATAAGCGTTCTTGATCCCCTTCGTCAAAGATTCTATTCTTTGTTTTGATCTTTTCTAGGTTTATCAGAACCTCTTTTTTGTCTGTCCACTCCTTCTTAGATTCTATCTATATCTACGAAAGAAATCTAAAACAAAAAAAAAGAGAGAGATGAATTTATTGAGCAACAACTAGAAGTTCTTTAATGAACTTCTAAAAAAATGGAAAACTCAATGAGATACTAAAAGAAATAGAATGAAGGGTCTATTCGTATAGAAAGCATAAAGATTCTTATGATATCTGACGACAGAAATATGGAAAAACGAGTCTAAAGCAGAAAGATTCCGTTGTGTCATCCAGCCTTAAATCTTAAATGGAGTGATTTCCTCTTTTTTTTGATAAAAAAGTATCAATAGATATTGTCGAGGAACAGATGTTCTGAATCACTTAATGAAGGTCGTTTTTCAAAAACGATCATCAGATAAAGAATGAAATGGGGTTTTTTGAAAGATCAGAAAGGGTGACCCATTTTTTTCGTATAAACAAAAAAGTATTCTGATTATTAAGAACTCCCCAGGACCCTCCCCCTGGAATCAGACAAAGAAAGAAGGGATAGGTCCGGTAAGTTCTTATGCTTTCATGTTTCCAACTCTACAAATTAGTTCATCCAATTATTACAAGGATGAACCCAACCCGGAATAGGAACCATAAAAGAAAATGCCTATTAAACCGATCACAGGAATACCAGCTACAGTACCTATTATCCAAAGAGGAATCCTTCCAGTAGTATCGGCCATTTATACCGCTTTCCTATCCATTTCAAAAAGTGGTCGTGCTAGAGACAGAAACAGTCAGAGATAATTCTATTATGGGATGCAATCCTTCCTAATGGGATAAGAGAATGAATTCCTACTCTTCTTTGGTATTTATTATTCTAATATTCTTTTTTCTTTTCTTAATTGAAAAAATAATTGGAAAATAAAACAGCAAGTACAAAAATGAGTAATAAACCCCAGTAAAGACTGGTACGATTCAATTCAACATTTTGTTCGTTCGGGTTTGATTGTGTCGTAGCTCTATAATTCAGATTAGGTTTATCGTTGGATGAACTGCATTGCGGATATGGATCCCAAAAAAGAAACAGTAGGTACAGCTAGTCCGTGAACAGCCAACCATCGCACTGTAAAAATGGGATAGGTTCGATCTATGGTCATTGGGTCCTCCTACCTAAAAAGATCTACTAAATTCGTCGAGTTGTTCCAAAGGATCAAAACGGCCAGTTATTAATGGAATTCCTTGTCGGCTTTCTGTAAAATACTCGTTTGGACGAGGACTTCCAAACACATCATAAGCCAATCCCGTGCTGACGAATAACCAACCCGCAATGAATAGGGAGGGTATAGTAATGCTATGAATGACCCAGTATCGAATACTGGTAATAATATCAGCAAAAGAACGTTCTCCTGTGCTTCCAGACATGCTGAGCTCCACGTATTCTTGTACATTCGAAAAGGGATCGATTCTGTAAAAGATGAGATCAGTAAATGGGAAATTCACTGAAATGCTACCTTTGTGAGATCGCCAATACTGTACCCAGGGTGCTTTTAGAGTCTACCGAATCAGTATAGCTATCCTTCTTCTGACACAGCAACGCAATTCCAATCAGTGTCGAAATGAAGTTCGAGATAATTTCTTTATTCTTTTCTTCTTGCTTATCGATGTAGAACCATGTATCAGGCAATAGAAAAAAAATCCCAAAAAGTCCGGGTAGTTGTGGTAGAAGGATTCCCACATTAGTGCCTTCGGACTAGAAACTGGGGGTTGGTTAAAGTGTAAACCTCACGGGTTGCTTTCTAATAATTCATGAAGATTCTGATAATCTTTTTTTTTTTTTAGGAATTAGTTAGTTACCCAGTAAAAAGGAAAGTAGTATATAGTCCTCGAAAAAAAAAGACAAAATAAAAATACAAATGATTTTCCAAGTTTCTTTTATATTGATTCCAACAAAAATCTCTTTTTTTGAATCAAATTACATGATACAGTTCTTATTATACTTTTCCTTTTTTTTTATTATTTTAATCTTAGTTTACTCAAGAGTTGCTAAAAAAATCTCTTGATTCGGAATTACGGAATGGGTGGATATCCCAGATACTTAATTGATTTCTTTTTCTACCTTTGCTAGTCTATTGTTGTTAGCAACATCTATAATGATTAATGAATCAACAAATACCAATTGAACTTAGTCTTCCAATTGGTATTTTGGCTTATCCTCCCATCTTTACTTTCCAAAAGGGAAACTTAGGAAAGTGCTTTCTAAACATATGTAGAAAAAACAGATTTCATTTAATTCCTTCATGTTGACTATAACTAGTTATTTCGGTTTTCTACTCGTCGCTTTAACTATAACCTCAGCTCTATTTATTGGTCTGAGCAAGATACGACTTATTTGAAATGAATTCAATGAAGAATTGAGAAAACGAAATCTTTCTCTACCTATCATAGATTCTAGAGTTTTGTACTGCCTCAATTGTAAATTATTGGTCGTTGAGATTTCAATTTAGGGGTAAGACGGATTCCTATTTAGAGATATATATTACCTCTCTTTTTTCCTCTTCAACGAAATTGAAATGATTGAAGTTTTTCTATTTGGAATCGTTTTGGGTCTAATTCCTATTACTTTGACTGGATTATTTGTAACTGCATATTTACAATACAAACGCGGTGATCGTTTGGGCCTTTGATTTATTAGCATTTCTTTTTTTGACTGACCTGCTCCTTTCTTTTATCCACGGGAAGTCAAGTTCAGATTCCTCTTCAATCATTTCATTTCAGTCTCATTTTGGATCCACGAAGAATGGAACCGCGCTCTGTAGGATTTGAACCTACGACATCGAGTTTTGGAGACTCGTGTTCTGCCGAACTGAACTAAGAGCGCTTCTTTCTCTTTTTATCTTAAAAAAAAGAGGGTTCTTTCTTTTTGTAATCCCCAACGCAGTTTTGATATAGGATAGATATCAAAACTATAGGATAGTCAATTCTATATGTATGTCCAATTGGAATCGACCTCAACGAATCTCTCCTTATTGCTCAGGGGGGGCAATAATAGGGATGACAGGATTTGAACCCGTGACATTTTGTACCCAAAACAAACGCGCTACCAAGCTGCGCTACATCCCTTTACAATTGGTCTACAGTGTCATTCTAGAGAATCTCTGTAATGTTTTCCATATCCGTATTTCCTCTATTGAAATAGATAATTTATCTTGCCATTTCTTTTTTTGGTCTCCTATAACACATAGAAATAGAATATACATCTATTTTCTAAATAGAAAAAAACAAGTTTATCTACACATGCAATATTCAACTAGTCATAAATAAAACTAGAAAGAACTAGTTGGCTGAAATGCTCAGTTCAGGCAGAGGGGAAGCATATCTTTGTTTTCTGTTTTAGGAAAGTCAAAATATTATTTACCGAATCCTTGTAAATTACAATTTGAATTGTGAATTTTTCATATAAAGACAAGTGGTCCTTAATTACAGATACATCCGATCATATATGTATTATAATATAGAATTCCGAGGGAGGATTTGAAATGCGAGATCTAAAAACATATCTCTCCGCGGCGCCGGTACTAAGTACTATATGGTTCGGGGCTTTAGCAGGTCTATTGATAGAGATTAATCGTTTCTTTCCGGATGCGTTAATATTCCCCTTTTTTTCATTCTAGTTATTGATATGGGAAGGGATGAAGAAGATTAGAGATACAATCACAGTCAAATATCTGTGACTAATCCCTCTCCCCCTTTCTTTATTAAGGAGATAGAAGAGAATAGGAACGGGTGGTAAGAGTCAGAGAAAAAAAGAAGAAAGAAAATAAGGGAGCTCGACCCAAGAGAACTCGTCTTCAGGTTACCCTTTTCTTAATAATAGAGTGAAAGCGTAAATGTGCTTTGCTTAGGGAAGAGTCTTGGACAGGATATTGAAACGAAATGCTGGACTGCAAGTCTAAATAGAAATAGAGAAAGTTAGAAATCCTTGTATTACGTAATAGTTCATATTATTTTATTATCTTGATTGCAACGAAATCTTTCATAATCCGATTTCGAGGTAGCAACTTCTTTTTTTTTCGTTCCTTTTCTTTGTTTTGGATCGGAAATAGAAAGGAGTTGGGTGAATCAAAAAACCACAAGGAAGTTTATGGCTAAGGGTAAAGATAAGAGAGGAAGGGTTACTTTGGAATGTACCGATTGTGTTCAAAATCGTGTTAATAATAAAAAAAAGAAATCCCCGGGCATTTACAGATATCTTACTCAAAAGAATCCAAAAAATACGCCCAGTACATTGGAATTGAGAAAATTCTGTCCCTATTGTCACAAACATACGATTCACAGGGAGATAAAGGAGTAGATCGAACCCAATATTCCCGTGTCACCTTTCAAAGGAACATAAAAAACGACATTCACATTAATTAGAATTATGTACCTTAAAGATACATAATATATAGAATATGATGATTATGCTATAATATTCTAATCTATTCTATAGAAAGCCCCCCTTTTTGAATTATAAAAAGAACTTGATAAATAAATCATTTTTGATCCGATCGAAACGGTATTTTCGGGATAAGGAATAAAGAAATCATGGCTAAATCCAAGCGACCTCTTTCGAAAAAAAAGCCACCTGTTAACGAGCCACCTCTTTCGCAAAACACGCGACCTCTTTCGCAAAACGAGCCACCTGTTTCGAAAAAAAAGCGACCTCTTTCGAAAAAAAAGCGATCTGTTCGGCGGCGTTCGTCCCCGATCCAACCAGGGGAAATTGATTATAGAAACATTAGTTTAATTGGTCGATTTATTAGTCAACAAGGAAAGATCTTATCTAGACGGGTGAATAGATTGACCTTAAAACAACAACGACGTCTTACTCTTGCTATAAAACAAGCTCGTATTTTATCTTCGTTACCTTTTCATGCTAGTGATAAACTATTCGAAATAAAAAGAAGGGAGTCGGCCGCCAGAAAAAAGAGAACAAAGGGCTTTAGAAAAAGAAAAAAAAAATAGGCTTATTCTTCTATTGAATAAAAAATGAAATCCGAATTTGATTTCCGTGGCGTAAGAAAAAAAAAAAAAGAATCGGGGAAGAGGCCTTTTTTTTTTATTCAGTGCGTTCGCCCATTTTGACGAATTTATCATATTCTCCTATTTTCTCATCCTAATTGATTTCTACTCTACCTTCCCGGAGTTCATCCTCCAGAGAACTCCATTAATTAATGAAATTAAAAGAGTTCGGTGGATTCATCCCAATCTCCTTATTTTAGAATCGCACTGGAAATTATGGAAAGACAATTCCTATTTGAGATAGCTATTTGTGCAAGCATTTTACGATTAAGAAGCAACTGTTCCTTGTGCATATTAGTTATTAATTGACTATAACTATAAGATACTACATTTTGGCGAATTACTCCATTTATCCGAGTGATCCACAAACGACGAAAATCCCTCTTTTTCTTATCTCTATCACGATGAGCCGAAGCCAAAGCTCTTATTGTCTGTTGAGCAATAAGTCGAGTAAGCCTTGAATGAGCTCCTCGAGCGCCTGATGCAAATAAACGTGTTTTTGCTCTACGTCTCCGAGCTATAGAGCCTCGCTTAATTCTGGTCATTAAATGAAATAAATGCAATTTCGACGAATAACTAATGGTAATGGATTTTTTTTCAGTTATTCTTTTCCCTTTCCTAGTTTTTTAATAACAAAACGCTTTTTTCCTATGTATAAAATCAAAATTCCAATGGCTTTTGCTACGATAACCTTCCCGACCACGATTTTTTCTAGGCATTGCACCTTGAAATCAAAAAAGATATTGATACTAAGTACCAATAAGACCTAGTAATAAAAAAGAGTAAATAGAAAGAAGTCAATAATGAAATAGTGGGTTCCATCGTTTCTATGGTTTTTTCTTATTGTTAAACGGTTAGGTCTCCTCTATACACCGGAGCCCCCTTTTTCTTTTATTGGTAACTTGTACAGTTCACACTCTTCGGCTCTACCTATCTATTATTCAGTAATAGATCTTTCACAACGAGATCTACCTATACAGTAACGGTATTTAATTATAAAGATTTGCTGGATAGCTGACCATCTTAGTCCGTTCTTGAAAGAATAGAGGTATACTCTTTCTGCTTTTTAAATTAAATAGGATTTCCCCGCTTAATGGGATAAGCATTTGCTACCAATGGGGAATTCTTTCTCATCTTAAATTCAAAATGAAGGTGATTGGATTTGAACCAAGGAAAACCATAAATTTCAGACCCAGTAGAAGAATATGATAGGATCCATTTTGTTAGATAGTAAATGGAGTTCATTCTATTTTATTCTCCGGTACTGATCGTTGATACTGGAAAAGGATTTTCCGAGTCCATGATCTGAACGAGTCACACATACACCTTAGTACATCTTCCTCGGCGCTGAGGGCATCCCCTAAGAGCAGGGGTTTTCTTTTTTTTTCTGACTGGCTGTCTTGAGTTTCTAATAAGTTGGTTACTAGTTGGCATGCTAAACCGTATACCTAATGGACTGGTTTAGATCCATCCTAACCGGAAGCTTCTTCTTCTATTCTCTTAATCTAGAGAATAGAAGAAGAAGCTTCCGGTAAAAGTTTGTCCAAACTTTTTATTTATTTCTGTTAAATAATAGGCGATCTTCAATTACCTGGGGTGTATCAAGAGGTCCCGTCTTTTTTTTTATTCTTCATCTTCGTCTTCGCAAACATATACCCCATCAATAATTCCATAATTTATCGCTTCTGCTGTTGACATAAAAGTATCCCTCTCCAGGTCTACAGCTATAACCCAATCAGGTTTGTTTGTTCTCTGGACATAAATTTGTGCGACGCAGTCGCGCAAATATAAGAGTGTCTCCCCTTCGAAACCAAGTTCCGAACTCCGGTCGTCAAAATCCTCCACACGAGGTTGATGGATCATTACCCTGATGATACATATAATAAGGTCTTCTTTCATCTCCCACGATAAGGCCGAGAATAGAAGATAAAGAATAAGAAAAAAAGAATTGAACAACCGTACAGGCATCTTTTGCACATTGCATACGGCTTTACAATGGAATTTGCTTTGAATTCCCCTCGACGAAAGGGAAAATAGGGGCCTATCAGACCCAGATCGTTAAATGATCCACTTACCACCCTTCCTTTCGAAGAAGTTCAAAAATACTATGATGGCTCCGCTGCTTTATATATTTATTTCGTCTGTGATTCAACAATCCCAAAGTTTTTTGACTCTTTTATGATAGAAAGATTTTGAAGATAAGAGCTTTCTGGTGTGAAAACAAAAAGGTTTGGTACGCTTAAAAGGGTCCCCGATAGATAAGAGATAAGATTAAATTGGGGATGCCCCGTATTTCATACTACTCTTTCGATACATAATCTAATGTTTTGAAAAAAAAAACAAAAAAAAGTTTTCTCGTATCGAATTCAAAGTGCCATGCTATTATTACTTAATATTCATATTTCATATGGCGAAGGCATAGTCTTCTTTTTTCTTTCAAATAAAAAACGAAACTCATTGGCGCCAAGCGTTAGGGAATGCACAACGTTCTGTAACGGTTCCTCCGATCAGGATAACGGATGCCATCGAAGCGGCTATTCCCAGGCATACTGTCTTTACGTCTGGTGGCACAAAGTTAATAGTATCATAAACAGCCAGTCCGGGAAATACCAACCCGCCAATAGAGTTTATATACAAGGTTTGATTCCAGTAAGGATCTTCTATACTGAGATATATCATAAGACCCACGATGGTATTTGCAATCTCCTCTTCCAAGTCTTGGCCTAAAAAAAGGAGTCTTTGCCGATAAAGTCGGTTAATTAGGATAAAATTGTATCCTTTAGGGGCCGTACATGCATCTTTTGATGCATACGGTTCACCAAACGGTTCAACAAAAACCGTGAAAAAAAAGAATCAATGTGTAGATTCCAGCCCTCTTTTAAACTTATCAAACTCATTTCTCATTGATATACTCTTTTATCGCGATCCAATCCAAATCACGATATTTTTTTCTTGTTCCTGAACAGGCCGGGCTTCGTCAATTCTTTTAGGTTTCTGCTCTGCTTCGAGTAAAGATCTGCCCGATTTCTATTTGCACATATAGTACAAATGCTACCAATACCGCCTCTTTTTGCTACGAATTCCTTTTTTTTTTTTTTCAATTCATGTCTTCCGTCGAATATTTGGCATGTTTGTCATATTACTCGATTGATTGGCATTTTGTGATCATTCCTATTTCTATTTATTAATAGATTTTCATTTAAAAAAGGAATAAATAGAAAGATATATTTCTATTTTACTTACTTAGGATACAAGTAGAAATCCTAGATAGCTAGAGTATGGAAGTACGGATTGGGGCTTTTTCTAAACGGAGCCTGGATACTTCATTTTAGTGGTTCAACCAAGCCAACCATAAATTCTTCTAATTTAGAATATTCATCCGGATACCCCCAAAAATGGATCTAATTGCACTTCATTTCACTTCACGCTTCCTGTTTTTGATAATTCAAAAATTTTTCTTGGGCGAATGGGAGGATATCTCGATCGGGGGAGAAAATGGGGAAATCCCATACGACCCAATATATCTGACAAGTCGCACTATAAGTCAACCCAAGTAGCCTTTTCCTCCATGCTATCAATTTCTTCAACTGCGGAATCGGGCTCGGGTTCGGGATTGGGATTTAGAAAAGGTACTTTTGGAACACCAACTGGCATTGAAATGAAATGGACTTAATTCTTTACTTAAGAACTCTAATGTACTTTGATGTGGAAGCGCGACCGTGTGGTGTCACGTCTTTCTTTACTTCTATTAATAATGAAGACTACAGGCTCTTATCCTATATTTATCCACAGATCTTTCTGATTCAAAAGATCATTAGAGAATGAATAAAGGACAATTTGTACGAAAATGTAGGCCTTTTAAATGAGGAACAAATAGGGAAGCATTCTCCTCATAGAAAATAAGGACCAATCCCCATTGCGTATTGATCCTTATCGGGTCTAAAATAGACCTGCTTCTCTTTGTTCCTACGAACAAAACTATTCCGTTTCTATTAAAAGAAGAGAACAAAGATGCATGAATCTTTAATCTTTCTCCGAAAAAATTTGCGGTAAAAGAGGCCCCTCTTTTTCCCTCTTTTTCCAATGCAATAAAGTTATTTATTGTCTCTTTTCTATTGATATAAGGGGTATTTCCATGGGTTTGCCTTGGTATCGTGTTCATACCGTTGTATTGAATGATCCCGGCCGTTTGCTTTCTGTCCATATAATGCATACAGCGCTGGTTGCTGGTTGGGCCGGCTCGATGGCTTTATATGAATTGGCAGTTTTTGACCCCTCTGACCCTGTTCTTGATCCAATGTGGAGACAAGGTATGTTTGTTATACCTTTCATGACTCGTTTAGGAATAACCAATTCATGGGGTGGATGGAGTATCACAGGAGGGACTATTACGAATTCGGGTATTTGGAGTTACGAAGGTGTGGCCGGTGCACATATTGTGTTATCTGGCTTGTGCTTTTTGGCAGCTATCTGGCATTGGGTATATTGGGATCTAGAAATCTTTTCTGATGAACGTACGGGAAAACCCTCTTTGGATTTGCCCAAGATCTTTGGAATTCATTTATTTCTATCAGGGGTGGCTTGCTTTGGTTTCGGTGCATTTCATGTAACAGGATTGTATGGTCCTGGGATATGGGTGTCCGATCCTTACGGATTAACCGGAAGGGTACAATCCGTAAATCCAGCGTGGGGTGTCGGTGGTTTTGATCCCTTTGTTCCGGGAGGAATAGCTTCTCATCATATTGCAGCGGGGACATTGGGCATATTGGCGGGCCTATTCCATCTTAGTGTCCGTCCGCCCCAGCGGTTATACAAAGGATTACGTATGGGCAATATTGAAACCGTCCTTTCCAGTAGTATTGCTGCTGTCTTTTTTGCAGCTTTTGTTGTTGCTGGAACTATGTGGTATGGTTCAGCAACTACCCCAATCGAATTGTTTGGCCCCACTCGTTATCAATGGGATCAGGGATATTTTCAGCAAGAAATCTATCGAAGAGTTGGTGCTGGACTGGCCGAAAATCAAAGTTTATCAGAAGCTTGGTCTAAAATTCCTGAAAAATTAGCCTTTTATGATTATATTGGTAATAATCCGGCAAAGGGGGGATTATTCAGAGCGGGCTCAATGGACAATGGGGATGGGATAGCTGTTGGATGGTTAGGACACCCTGTCTTTAGAGATAAAGAAGGGTGTGAACTTTTTGTACGTCGTATGCCTACTTTTTTTGAAACATTTCCGGTAGTTTTGGTCGACGGAGACGGAATCGTTAGGGCTGATGTTCCTTTTAGAAGGGCAGAATCCAAGTATAGTGTCGAACAAGTAGGTGTAACTGTTGAGTTCTATGGCGGCGAACTAAATGGAGTCAGTTATAGTGATCCTGCTACTGTGAAAAAATATGCTAGACGCGCTCAATTAGGTGAAATTTTTGAGTTAGATCGTGCTGCGTTAAAATCCGATGGTGTTTTTCGTAGCAGCCCAAGGGGTTGGTTTACTTTTGGGCATGCTTCATTTGCTCTTCTTTTCTTCTTCGGACACATTTGGCATGGTGCTAGAACTTTGTTCAGAGACGTTTTTGCTGGTATTGATCCGGATTTGGATGCGCAAGTGGAATTTGGGGCATTCCAAAAACTGGGGGATCCAACCACAAAAAGACAAGCAGTCTGATACAACACATTTCCATTCTTTTTTAACTCTCTTTTTTTTTTCTTTTTATGATTTGTTCCATAGTTCCATAGTTAGGAGAGTCTTAGAGAAATATATATTAGCAAAGTAGTAGATAATTTTGGATTTGAATCGCTGCCCTTTCTGGGTCGAGACTCTTTACTTTATCCGGGATAGGATCCCAAATAAACAGGTAGGGAAGCTCTAATTCTAATTGTAAACCACGAGCGAATTTATGGAAGCATTGGTTTATACATTCCTCTTAGTCTCGACTCTAGGGATCCTTTTTTTCTCGATCTTTTTTCGAGAACCGCCTAAAGTTCCAACTCAAAAATGAATGAATTTTTCATTATTGTAAAATTTAAGTAACGAGCCTCCTAATGTATTAGGAGGCTCGTTACTTAAACTAGTCCCCGTGTTCCTCGAATGGATCTCTTAATTGTTGAGAGGGTTGCCCAAAAGCAGTATATAAGGCATATCCCGTAAAACTTACAAGTAACCCAGATATAGAGATAGCGACTAGGGTTGCTGTTTCCATTATTATAGAATTTCAAGATCATACTGGATCTGTGATAAGATCATTTGTTTTATTTACAACGGAATGGTATACAAAGTCAACAGATCTCAATGAATCAAAAATGAGGATATATGGCTACACAAACCGTTGCGGATAGTTCTCGATCCGGTCCAAGAAGAACTAATGTAGGGAGTTTATTGAAACCATTAAATTCGGAATATGGTAAAGTAGCTCCTGGATGGGGAACTACTCCTTTGATGGGTGTCGCAATGGCTCTATTTGCGATCTTCCTATCCATTATTTTGGAGATTTATAATTCCTCTGTTTTACTGGATGGAATTTCAATGAATTAGATTTATTAAAAATAACAAAGTCCTTGTTTTTCAATACAAAGTGAAGCATGTAGGTTTAGGATTTTTATCCCAGTCTATTGTGGCAGTTCGATCGCGGAATTTCTTTCTTTCTGTATTCCCGGAATTATGAGTGTGTGACTTGTTAGAATGGATCCTATTAATAGTACAGAGAACGGGTCTGTCATCTTGGGATAGGTGCTTTTTTACCTCGTCGGATATTCAGTCGAGTATCCGGAGCACGGAATAGATGAAGATCACAAAGTATTAGAACTATGATTCATACTTAGTATTCAGACCTCGCAGCCGGACTCAAAAGGATTTTCCAAAAGAATGAAAAGTTATAAATTGAAAGATTTGGCCTCTTTCAAATTCCCGTTTGCGCTTATTTTGATCAAAGGGCAAAGGTAGGGCATAAAGTAGATTTCTTTTTTTTTTTAGTGAGTATATAAACTCATTGATTAAGTGGTGATCCAACGGTTCTTACTCATGGAATCTTTGGACTTAGGTGGAATTGCAGGGTTTGTTGAATCACTTTGGTTCTAGTATGAGTCTGAGGTTTCAATCGATTCATAGGGTCTTAACAAGAGAATTCCTATTAATAGAATAGAAAAAAGAATAAAGAAAACAAGAGTAAGAACACATTTGTACAAAATTATACACAAAGAAAATAAAAAAAATCAAAGAAATAGGTAAAGAGAAGATTCAGGAGGTCCCTAACGATTAACATAAAGATAAAGACGGACAAGCCGACTTGATTTTTTGGCATTATAGCCACAAAGAAGAGCTTTCGGATTTGGACCTCTTTCTATCTTCAGAGAAGATTGAATTAGAGGGTTCCTTAGTTTCAAACCTTCGATTCCATATCCGTTTCAACGAGTATAATATTTGGGTGATTTTGTTTGAGCTGTACGAGAGGAAATTCTCATATACAGTTCTCGGAGGGGGAGTTCCTTAGCTTTGGGTTACCTATCTCAATAAAGTCTATGATTGGTTCGAAGAACGTCTCGAGATTCAGGCGATTGCGGACGATATAACTAGTAAGTACGTTCCCCCTCATGTCAACATATTTTATTGTCTGGGAGGAATTACGCTTACTTGTTTTTTAGTACAAGTAGCTACCGGATTTGCTATGACGTTTTACTACCGCCCTACTGTTACTGAGGCTTTTGCTTCTGTTCAATACATAATGACTGAAGCCAACTTTGGGTGGTTAATCCGATCAGTCCATCGATGGTCGGCAAGTATGATGGTTCTAATGATGATCTTGCACGTATTTCGTGTGTATCTTACCGGTGGTTTTAAAAAACCTCGCGAATTGACTTGGGTTACAGGTGTAGTTTTGGCTGTATTGACTGCATCCTTTGGTGTAACTGGTTATTCCTTACCTCGGGACCAAATTGGTTATTGGGCAGTCAAAATTGTAACAGGCGTACCGGAAGCTATTCCTGTAATAGGATCGCCTTTGGTAGAGTTATTGCGCGGGAGTGCTAGTGTGGGACAATCCACTTTGACGCGTTTTTATAGTTTACACACTTTTGTATTACCCCTTCTTAGCGCTGTATTTATGTTAATCCATTTCCTAATGATACGTAAGCAAGGGATTTCTGGCCCTTTATAAAGCATATAAATCGTAGATATTTGTAATCAATCCTTTTTTTCTCTTGGCGGCGGAATAAGAGTATTTCATTGCTACAAATATGGATTATTGAAAAGAATAAGACATGTCTTTGGATCTTTCTCTTCAACTTTACAACATTGCATTACTTATTTGATACGAATAGTTGAAGTGAATTTTCTGAAAATCAAATGGATTATGGGAGTGTGTGACTTGAACTATTGATTGGGCTATGCGGATATATGCTTTTATCCGCCGCATTGGAATTTCAAACAGAATGTGTCTTTGTGCCACCCACCATGTAAGCCTCATAGAGAGGATAGGCGGGTCCCTTAAAGAGAATCTTTTCTATGATTTGACCCGATCATGTCGTGCATGGCATGAACAGGCTCCGTAAAATCCAGTAAAAGAAGTCATGGGTTATAATCCAGATTCTTCGATATATAGAGAGATATAAATATCTCTCTACTATACGCAATGTAAATGCATTCATTTCCTATGCATTGACCCCATTTATGAGACTATTGGAGTGAAGCAAGGGATCTAAAGAGGAGTGGGGGCTAGACTCTAATTAGTAACAAGAAAATCCTGTGTATGGCAAAAATATCGAGATATTTTTTGAAAAAAGCCACTCACAAGGGCTGAGACGACCCAGAAAGCGCTTGATCATGATCAACTTTGTAATTGTAAGCCTACTTGGGTATGGAGCATTCACTTCTAAGAACTGAATTCTACAAGGAATTCAGTGTGTCTCTGGAAAACGGAATCCGGTCCATTTTTTATTATATAGAACTGCCCGGAATTCGTATCATATATGTGTGGATAACATATGGATTTCTTACCTTTCTTTGATTCTTGCTCGAGCCGGATGATGAAAAATTATCATGTCCGGTTCTTTCGGGGGATGGATATATAAGAGTTCACCTATCCCAATAACAAAAAAACCCGACTTGAATGATCCTGTATTAAGAGCTAAATTGGCTAAAGGAATGGGCCATAATTATTATGGAGAACCTGCGTGGCCCAATGATCTTTTATATATTTTTCCCGTAGTCATTCTAGGGACTATTGCATGTAACGCAGGCTTAGCGGTTCTAGAACCATCAATGATTGGTGAACCCGCCGACCCATTTGCAACTCCTTTGGAAATATTACCTGAATGGTATTTCTTTCCCGTATTTCAAATACTTCGTACAGTACCCAATAAGTTATTGGGTGTTCTTTTAATGGTTTCAGTACCTGCGGGATTATTAACAGTACCCTTTTTAGAAAATGTTAATAAATTCCAAAATCCCTTTCGTCGGCCAGTAGCCACAACCGTCTTTTTGGTTGGTACTGCAGTCGCCCTTTGGTTGGGTATTGGAGCAACATTACCTATTGATAAATCCCTAACTTTAGGTCTTTTTTAAATTCCTAAATGATTCAACTGTGAAATAAAAAGATGGAAAGGAGTAGTCGCGTCGCTGGCCTTCAAGCGACTACTCCTTTCCATCTTTTTATTTCTCGCTAATCGTCAAATGTTTTCAATTTTATATAACGGGAATTACGAATTGATTCCAGATACTCTCTCAACTTCGTATACTTTTCCATACGAAGTGCTTTTTGGAGAGCTTGTTTCCTATACCTGTCGATCAGCTTAGGGAGATGAGGCTTCGGTTCCTGCCGATTCTTCCGTTCCCATTTTTGGATTTTGTCGAATAAAAAGAGAAACTTCTTTTCAGATTCAGCTTCTTCTATACGATATAATCTGATAAAAATATCTAAATTTCTATCGTTGAGAAAAAAAAGCTCGATAGATCGAGCTACTTCATCTTTCAAGAGGGTGACTTCCTTTGAATTCGAAGATGGAGACTTCTGATAATCCTGCTCGTTCATCAGAACAAGCAAAGCCCCTTCTACAAATTCTTGGAAGCTTTCGTCGAGGTTCCAATGTAAGCCCCCCTCAAACTCAAAATTCCATTGCGGGAAGCTTTTATCTTTTTGATTCATATCTCCTATTCTAATATTAAAGTGATATGGAAATATCCATCTCTATTTGAAACTTGGAAGAAAATAGTATTCTTTGGAGTCGCGAAGGAGTCGCGACTGGAATCCTGTTACATTAGAATTCAATCCTTTTTGAAAGTCAAAACCTCCAATTCCAATTTTCCAT